>QKWP01002465.1:16821-30512 GCA_003550325.1 Gigaspora rosea
AGTGGAAATAACATAATTATGTTATTTCCACTTAATCTAGGTTATGTCTGACGATGGGATCATATGTCTGTCGTCATTCGAGTGACGACTGATTCGCACTTGCGTCGTCAGAGATATATTAGTATTCACTCCGTCATTCGAGTGACGACTGATTCGCACTTGCGTCGTCAGAGATATATTAGTATTCACTCCGTCATTCGAGTGACGACTGATTCGCATTTGCGTCGTCAGAGATATATTAGTATTCACTCCGTCATTCGAGTGACAATTGGTTCACGAGTTCGTCGTCATTCGAGTGACGATTTGTTCGCGAGTTCGTCGTCACACTTGGGTACCCACAACCTATAAAAAAATATGACGATGAATTTGTAGTCATGTTGTCACATTTCATAATTTTGGTTACTATGATAGGTAGACGGCTTGTATACTCTTTAGAAGGTCAAATTCGATAACGATATTTGTGTGCCGACTTGGCAATCATGACTGATTCCCATCATTAGTCACCCTTTCTCTAATAATTATACCTTGACCCTAGCTCGACCCTAGTTGAAAATTTACTAAGGACACTACTAAGGCCGGCTTTTTGACTTTCTGGAACTGTTTGATTTCCTCTTTCTATCCTTGTCCCTAGTAACCTTAGTGTCCTTAAGAAAAATAAGATTATAGAAAAAAATTATTACTCTATGGTAGCTACTGTATATAATAGATAATACGTACTGTATATACATATATAGATAACACATGTATATGATAGATAAAGAAAAATAAAAAGTAAGAAACTTGAGATTTTGCTAGGTCCACTGGGTCACTAGGGACAGCTATTCGAAAAATGGTTCTAGAATCTAAAAAATACCAAATTATGCCAAATTGCCGGCCTCACTTCTGACCCCAGCTAATTTTTTTTCTTAAGGCCAGTTTTTTCTAGGAACAACTTTTACCTGTATCGGTTTTATCGGGAATTCGTGTCAAAGATTCTATTGTTTGCCCATTCTGTACCATTTTAGATAGCTTATTCCGATAATAAAAGGCTTTAGCGTAGCATTTATCCGCATGTAAATTACATAAGCTATACTTAGAAGCAGTCGGTTTACCACACTCTAAACAGGGGATGCGTTGACGCCTTTTCCAATGAATAGCACATCCTTCTTGCCGATAGCAAGGCCGACCACAGATCTTCCTCTCATTAGTAAGATACTGACAAATATAAGTTCTTGTCATCGATTATTATTTGTCGAAACTTACTTGATTCCGTATAATATTATCTCAGGTAAAAATATTCAATAATTATTTTCGATTTAAACTTTTTTATCAGGGTAATATATTATAAAAATAACCTGACTTTACCAACCATGGATACCCAAAATTTCCAAAAAAATATTGATCACGTGCCAGCAATAGCAGACGCACCACCTTATCGACCAGAAAGCCCAGAAAACTCGGAACATTTCGAGCCGGAGATAGAGGAAGAATACGAGCCGGGATATGAGAATGAAGGGAACGGGGCCATCTACCACCGGGGGGCCAAAGCTGAGAGCGTTGCTGAATATCTATATAAAATCCGAGATGATAGTAAAGAGCCGAGACAATTTCTTGGTACAGATTCTGAGGATGGGATAGAAAAAATCTTTGCAGATCGACAGGATCATTCACTACATGAAATTATCGATGGCGATGACCCACTTCGTCCCTTTATCGATTTCGATTTATCTAGAGAAAAGTTTGATAAAATTAAACCCAAGCTTACAGCTAAAGAAGTACGGAATTTACTTTGTCGTGCCTTTAAAGAAGTGTGTCTAGAAATATATCCAGATTGGGATCGCAAAACACTAACTATTGCCAGTAGTAGCAACCCGAAAAAAATATCTCTCCATATCTCAACTTTCGGTATGAGACTTAAAAATATAACAGCTTGTGCATTATTTACTGAGCTTGTTCGCAATAGACTCCCAGCCAGCTTACAAAGCAAAGATATTGTTGATAATATTGCAAATAAGAGTTCATTTTCCTTGCGAATGCTTGGAAGCCCAAAAGTGATAGAAATAAAATGTGAGAAAACTGGTAAAAAAACTTATAAGCATGAACGAGTAAAGAGAGCATTATATCCCGAAAATAAAAGTGTCTTTGATTTTATGCTTCGCCCACCTAACGACGAGGCGCCAGTTATAGATAGTCCTATTTTAGATACTTTAAAGTCGAATATAAACAATTCTTCTCCATCCACTCCAAGATTGAATATAGAAAATTCTTCTATACCCGTCTCAGAGTTAATTAGAATATGTAATAATAGTATAGAAAGTAGTGAGACAGAGCTCGAATTAATAAAGGAGTTATTGGAACATGCTAATATTTCAGGATATGAAGTATCGTACCCCACAGAAAAACATCCTAACTCCTTTTATCTTAAACGCATAGTACCTTCGAATTGTCCATTATGTAAACGGGAAGATAAAGACCAAAATGATCACATACATGAAAACGACAATGCATACATTATTCGAAATAAGAAATCATATAGCTTCTATTGCTATCGTGCAAATGATAAGAGAGATCCTGGAACAAGAAAACCTTCGATAAAACTTACTATTAACGAAACAGCCAAGGATCGAGAAAATAAACTTTCAATTCCCCCCAAACTAGAACAATCCAGAATTTCTAATCCAAACGATCATTTTGTATGGGGAACCTGCTGGATATGTGTGTATCCGAACAAAGATATACACGCAAAGAGGTATATGAAGCAATTCAAGCAACGGTTGCATGCGTTCAAACAACTTCAAAACTGTGGTTGTTTAAAATGGAAGATTCGGATAATGGTCTTTATTTTGATATGGCATCCAAACTAGATCTTGCCAAATACGAAATTAGTATAACTGAACATGGGGGGGAGTCAGTAGAATTAAAAACATTAATAAATCGGGCAGTTTCAAAAGGTCTGATTCTTTACAGTAATATTGATTTTCTGCCATATTCTCCAAACACCTCTCCATCGAATACCAAATTCTTTAATTTGTTTCTAGGATTCAAAGTTCGGCCATCAGTCGAGATAAATTTTGCTCTCATTGATCCGATCACTTGGCATATAGAAAATGTTTGGTGTAATGGGGATAAAAATCTATCTGAGTATGTTATTAACTGGTTGGCTTATCTTATACAATATCCAGAAAAAAAACCTGGAACTGTTTTAGTATTACGTTCCCCCCCTCGTTCAGGAAAAAATATCTTAACTGATTTTATTGGTAAGGAAGTCTTAGGACAAGAATTATTCTTTGCATCATCAGATCTCGGAAAAATATTAGGACGATTCAATAGTTGCATCCAAGCTAGAAAGCTTATTCTTTTAAATGAAACAGGGATGGTATCGGGAGAATGGCAAAAGGCTAATGACCATTTAAAATCTCTTATTACTGAGCCATATATAACTATAGAGCGTAAGGGGATTGAACCAAAAACAATCAAGGATTTTGCTGGATATATGGTTCTTAGTAACCATGATGCCCCACTTCGTGTTGAAATGGGTGACGGGCGTATAGTATGTTTAGATGTGTCTTCGCAATGCAAGGGTAATATGGGATATTTTAAGCAACTTGGAAAAATTTTGAAACATCCTAATACACCTAGTAATTTCATGAGCTATTTACTTAAACGAGATCTTTCAAATTGGATACCACAAGATATCCCTAATACTAAAATGAAAGTTGAAACAATGCGAGGTCACCTTCCCAACCCTATTCGATTCATAATTGATTATATCTCACTATGGTCTGAGAATCAGATTGATAAACCAAGCTGTGCTACTTTATATCAAGATTATCTCACTTGGTGTGGAAGTAATGGAGAAAAACCATCCACTAGTAATGTTCTTGGGAAAAAAATCTCGCAAATAGATATTGATCGTACACGTTCACGTGATGGTGGAGTAAGAGTATATCAGTACATTCTCGATCGATCTAAAATCGTAAGCAAACTACGTGAAAAGGGTATCGATATAGAAGAATTTTCCGACGTACCTCAAACCGAAACATCCACCAACACATCCATAGATATCCCTATATTCGATGTTCCAGAAATCGTACCCCCCAAACCAGAAAAAATAGAAGCCACCTCATCAAATACCGATCGTATCGAAAAAGGTAAGAATACATCAACCCCACCAGTTACTAAAATGACCCAAGATCTCTTCGATTCAATAATAGATCAACCAGAATATTCAGTTGCTTCGTCATCTAACTCTACTGATATATCTCCACCCGAGATCATATATGTAGAACCTATTGACGATAAATCTAAATCTCCTGAAATCTCTCCCGACTTACCTGTAAACAATGAACCAAAAACCAGTAACGAAGTAGAGACAGAGTCTCGAATCTCCGATTCATCTTCCCAGCAGATATCATACCCACCCGGATATCAAACCAGGGAGCGGCGAGAAATACGATTAAAGCAAAAAGCCATCGAACTTGGTGAAGATCCTGACAAATTTGTTACTATTTCCGAAAAAGACAAACTCGATTCCATAGCATTCCATGATAGAATGCAGACTGATGCGAGAATGTGTGGTTTTGCAAAGGAGGCTGAAGAAGACCCCAGTGAATATATGGATATGACAGTGCGGGAAAGATTAATAAGTGAAGAAATAATTCGCCGTTCTCTTGAGGAAGATGGAATCACCTCATCATGGCTGGATACTGACGAGGAATGGAAAAAAACAGTGAGCATACTCCAGGCAAATGGTATGCTATGGTAAGTTTATATGCATATAAAATAGATGCAAAGCATCCTCACTTCGTGAGAGGAGTGAATAAGGTAAATTTTGCAGGTAAGAGCTTTGATATAGGGGAATTTTTTGCTCCTACAAACTAGTTAATATAAAAATTTTTAGTTAAAAAATATTATGCAAACTCTGTGTTATATATACCCATACATAGCCATATATTCTCTTTTCCCGAGCATGGGAGGAAAAAGCATAATTAATTTCGATTTAGAAAAATATTTTTATAGTGTATATAACCTAAAGAATTACTCATAACCTATTCGACCTACTATTAGATCATGTCAGCCATCGCAACTAAAATCGTTGAAAAATACAACCTTACCTCTAAAACGAGTGTGTCTAAACTTAGTCAATACACCTCAGAGTTTCTAGAGAATCTCACAGATGATAGGAAAAGAAATCAAGCAAAAAGGCGTCTTCGGGATGGATTCAAATTTAGCAATGAACAAGTAAGTATATTAATACCTAATCAAAGAAGTGGTAAAGCTAAAGTCAAGCATAAAGTGCCCTGCTCTGCAGTAAATCTTGCTGAAGTTAGTTATAGAAAGACTACACCCTCCGATAGTTTCCAAGTTCCCGACTTAACTCCACAAAATTCAGAAGAAACTATCAGAGATTTAGCCCAACGCATTTTGCGAGATAAACTTAGTATAAAAGATATAAGAGTCGAAGCTCGTGCTTTGGCCAATTCAGCTCCAAATGCTAATGCTGGTTCATCACGTCTTTCCAGACTCCGAAGAGAACTAAAAAATCTTGGCGCTTCATTCCAAACAATCGAAGCTACGAAATTTCCTGATATTACAAAAGATGCCAATGAAATTCAGAAAGATCGACGTAAATTTGTCGAGGCATTCGAAAGAATTGATTATCCAGACCACTTTACATTAGAATCAGTTAAGGAAAGATTAGATAAGTATGATATTTCTACTCCGCCCGATTTACAAGCTCTCGCAGATGTTATGATAATGCTTTGTATCCGCCCTGCTGAACTTACAACTTTATGCATTACAAATGCCGGGGTAACAGGTTATGCAAAGAACAGGGGTCAACCAGATATTCCTAGAAAATTTAGATCTATAGAGAAGAATCAAGAACGAGCTAAGGAATTGCTTACATGGATTCAGAATGCCATATCTTCTGGTCGAATAGGTGATCCAGGTAAGCCAGGAGTTAAATGGTTCAACAGATTCTTAAAAGACTATGATTTAATTCCTCGCCATTTACGTAAAATAGGGGCTGTATATGCTGTGGTGGTGCATGGGGCAAAGAATTTAGCTCATGCTATGACAATTGCTGGAGAAGCCTTACGCCACAATCCTGACAATAACACCTCACCAGCACAAAATTATGTTGTGGTAAATTATCGGAGAAAAAATCAATCCCCAGAGCAAGCAAGACTATTCCAAATCTATGATAAAGACTAACCATGCTTCTTTGCTTTCACCACATTCACAGTAAAATCTTTATCATTGTTTTTGGGGATATTCACTTTGTAGCTAGACGATTCAGAGTCGGATTCAGATGAAACGAGAGTGAGGACTCAGATGCAGTATCTTTATTGCGAAGCAATGGGGCTTTGCCCCTTAAAATTTTCTTTTTTCTTTTAGCCTTGCATGGTGTATGATGTTAAAATTTTTATTCACGATCGCTAGTGAAGATCGAGCGATCCTCTCATACTAATTAATTCGTGAATGAACAGATCGCCAAATCCGAAATGAGATTTCATAAAATCTGCAAATTGGTTTGTCAATACGGAAATATATTATAAAACAGAATAAATGAATAATAAATTTCAAAGACTTATCTGGTTAAAGTTCGGGTAAATGTATTGATTTAGATATTATATCCGTTTATTTTTTAGCTATCAAATAATTCCGGGTAGTAAAAAAATAATATATAGTCAGGTAAGTATGAAATGATAAGAAAAATTTTCATCATTAACCAACTCATCGTAACCTATACTATGAGTAACGAACCACTTAGCGAAGGAGAACTTACCAAAAAATACCCCAAACGAGCAGAATTATTAAAAGCCTTAGGAATAAATATCTTAAAAGGTCATCCAAACTCTCTCGCAAGTAATATCACAATACCGGAGCTAGAGAATTGTCATGAATGTAATGAAGAAATTTTGTTAAATCCACCCAAAGCATTTACCACGCTCATGTGTGGTCATATACTCCATCATGACTGTCTTGAAAAAAGTAATAGAGATAAGCAAAAAACTTGTCCCATTTGTTTCGTAGATAATGAAGGAACGGCATCAGCTGAAGTTCAGGACGTAGATATGTCAGAGGCAGTGGAAGATGAAGGTGAAGAAACCTCTAATCTAACGGGGGCGGTAAGTAAGTTATCCGTAGATGGTGGTAAAGCTATCCCACGAAGTGAAACAAAATCCATGGAACCTGATAAAGTACAAGGTTTAATAAAAGAACTATCTATACCAAGTGAGCCGATTGATGATAAAGATAGAGGAAATAAGAGCAAAGAATCAAAACCAATAACTTTACTCCAGTTATACTATAATGCAAACCGGGCAGAAAAACGTGTAACCCGTGCCTACCAAGAAGAAATAAGATGCTGGTATCTCTTTGCTGAAAAATTCGAAGAAAGAGTCAAAGAAATTAAAAGTGATAATAGTAGATTCAATGATCAACAAGCTAGAGGGTTAGTATATGGTGAAATTGCAACCAATCTTCCAGGCTTTACAAGAGAAAGTTTGCGTAAAAAAACAGCAAAGACAAGAAATATCTATAAGTTGTTCGGAGAAAGTTATGACCCTGAAACCAAAACAGTAGTTAAGGGACTAGGGATTGAAAAAATAGAACAAATTCAATCATATAGTGCGGATTATATTTCAAAACTTAATGCTACACAAATTTATAGTATTATAAAGCATTTTAGCTAGCGCAGATCGCGTCCCCCAAGTTGACGCCAACGTGACATAAATATTTTTTATTAGTAAATCATATATAAGTATAATTATATAATTAAATTTATACGTATTAAAGTTTATACATACCAATAAATGCTTGTTAAATATAGGCATTCAATCGGATATCGACCTAAGGATTATGCGTAAGACAGGGCACAAACACAATGCAGGTTTGAATGATAAAAAATTTTTTAGCCACATATAATTATTTTTCTATTAATACAACAATGATAAAAAATCATAACAATACATATACAAATAAAAAAAGCCGAAATTATATCGAAAAGTGGCATATCTTTAGAGGATGGAATCACGGGTGTAAAGTTTGTGACGAATGCAATCACCATTCACATCTATATTGCAAAACATGCAAGAAAGTAGCGAACGGAATATATAAGCGATGTGAATGCGATAATTCTCGAATAATTAACGTTAAATAAAAATAAAAATAAATGGGTTATACCGACACTGTTAATAAAAAAAATCCACAGTTATCCCACAGTTGTCCCGTAGTTATCCCATAGTTATTAGTATCTGTTATATACTACCGTTCCAAAAATTCGATCTCTTTATCTTTAAAAGATACATCAGAATTTGAAACGTTATTAGTTATATCAGATGTAGGTGTGTCATCGCATCGTATGTCTACCTGTTCATGAGTATCGTTAGAATTTTCCGTTTCAGCAGAGGTGATATTGACTGAAGATTGGTTGATTTCTATGGTATCATCATCCAATTTAGCGATATGGTTATTTTTTTTTTCGCCGTCTTGTAACTGCTTCTGTTCCAATTTCACAACTCTAGCTTTAAGTTCGGCATTTTCTTTTGCTGTCTGTTCTATTTTGGCATTGAGTTTAGCGCCTCTTAATTTCGTGTTCTTTGCATTTTCTTTGGCGGATTGTTCTAATTCCACGATTCTAGCCATAAGCCCTACTTCTTTAGCTAAGAACTCAGCCCTCTCCCTTTTAAGTTCGTGAATCTCAGCATTCTCCTTCCTAAGTTTGTCATTCTCAGTTATAAGCTTAGAAATCTGTTCACTAATAAATCGATTTTAGATTGTGTATTCGTCATTGTTTTACATAAACGCACTTATATTCAAAAGTTTAATCACATAAAAATAATGTGAGAAAAATTGCGCTAGTGCACCTTTGCTTTATTGATTGCAATAAAATCAAATCTATCTATTGTTCTACACTATTGACTACACTACAAAATTTTTCGTTTGTCTAAATTATCTATGCTAACTCAATATCTAAATAATAGTTATAGTCTAGTTCACTTCTTACCGATATTCTAGAAAGAGTAAAAATGATCAGTTATACTCGTATGAAACGTGCAGTGACAAAAATGAATTAACGATATTAACCTTAGCAAGCCCAGAGGTTTTATTCACTGTCACATCCGATCTATAATTCCGCGGATACATTTTATGTCACGTGTTATGTACAATTTATTGACGTGTCGTAAAAAACTGTTTCGGCGTTTATCACGACTATGTCGGAAATTAAAATCCACGAATACTTCCTCAAGGATCCTTCCAACTGGAGTATTTTAGGCTTTTTGGGGGCGTGTGACTTGGAACCCTTTGACATCAAGATAGATGTATACATAAAATCACTCGAAAACATTGATAACCAAGAGCAAGGCGCCCGACAGGGAAGAGCAAGAGAACTTCTTGAAAGCTATAGAAAGGCAAGTAACATTTTTCTTAATGTTAGAAACGAATTGGAAGTGGCATGACAGGAGCTTTCTAGGTTCCTGTCAAAAGGTTTCTAGCTGAGTCACAAAACCGGTGTTAGACATGGAGGGCTTTCCCGGTTCCTCCATGTACAAGGTTTCTAGCTGATCTAACATCGGTCCCACCGGGGCACGTGGGGCTTTCTCGGTTCCCAGTGTTTAAGGTTTCTAGCTGACCGGTGGGCATATGAAAAACGTAAAATACCATCTAAGGACATTACTAATTCATCTAATCTTTCGCTTCAAGGGAGTGGATCGCAAAGTTTCTAAAAAATGGGAGAAAGCACGTAAATTAGACAAAGTGAATGTCGGACCATCAATTAACGTTAATTCGATTGGAACTATAAATGGGGCTATAAGTGGCGGAATAAACAATTGTGAAATATCCACATCCAAGAAAAGAAATCAGGAAATGATACCTGTGAGCATTTTTAATTAGTAGTTAAGATAAATCAGCTTAGCTAATTATTTGTTTTAACGTTTTAGGATGATCACAAATATCGAACAAAGAAAACCAAAAGTGGGAGAAATATTCCAAATTACCATGGATTTTTTGATGAAACGTCAAGACCAGATATGAGTGAAGAAGAAAATGTTATTCAAAATAATGAGGTTAGTAATTATTTAATGGTACATTCCAAACAAATGCGTTTTTAACTCTTTAATGTTTTTTGAAAAAAGCAACAGCCTGAAAATGTCTACGATAAAGAATCGAAACAAGGAAGCACAACCTCACAGTCAGATGACGAATCTGATGATCGTGAAGAGCATCAAGATTGTGAATATGTATCTGATTATGACGAGTCCCTCGAAGAAGAAATTCCAACTGGCACGGTTGGTATATTAATATCTATATTACTTATGTCTTTTAATGCGCACCTAATATCATCTTTTATTTTAACTTAGGCTTTAGCTGATACTATTTCAAGCTGGGTTTTGTCGAGTGGTAAAGATGTTGGTGAAGTGTTATCTAAATACCGTGAAAAGATTCCCAGAACCAAGGCATATTTATAGTGAGTTATACTTTCTTTTGCAAGCATAAACATACTATTCTAGTATCAATTTCCTAAATTCTTATATTGATATTTTTAGTCCGGCCTACTTTGGGATACTAGATCTTTCCGGAGAGGATGTTGAAGTTAAAAATTTGTTTACAGATGGAGAATGGAATGAAATGATCCAAGATTTTAAAAGCAACGTTAATTTAAAAGATTTGGAAGGCAAACAAGAGAGGCCTCTATATGATCTGATGGACAAAATCGTCGAGGTTAGCAAATTTATATTAATTAACTTTCATTTAATGTATCGACTAATTAAACCATTCTCTTTCTTCTACGTTAGGTATTGATGGAGAAACCTTCTGATCTAATTACTAGCATTGAAAGCTGTGTGATTGAAGTATGTATATCACTTGTCTAGTTTCTTATGGAAGTGCGGGTCTAATGATTGCCATTTATAGGACAATATAAAAATAAATGCAACCAGACGACTTATTCAGGCATAGTAAGTGTTTTTTTTTGCCTATTCATAGTATTAGGACCTGATAGTCATAGTATTTAACAATTTTAAATTAAATAGCGCATATAATCTTCAACGCTTGCAATTACCAATGTCTGAAGTTGCCTTCGGAAGTAATTTCACGAATGCAATTACAAAAGGAATATTGACTTTTGATCGAACCTATCATTATGAAGAGTAGGTTTTTATTTTATATTTATTGTTTATGTATTTTCCAGTCCGTTCATTTACTATTAATTGTAAGACGCAGAGGTGAGATCCAAGGACTTGCTTCATCAGTAATTACCAACATGAAATCCAGGCCTACCGATAGAAGCTTAATTGGGCAAAAGGTGGATTTCAGAATCAGCAAAGATCAATTCGAACTGTTAATTGGATTAAGATCCGGCGGTCTTCCCTCAGCACCAAAAAGTAAAAAATGGATGGACAAAGTTGATTTAGCGGTTGCGTTACGGGATGTTTTGATAAACGAAGGAATAGAAAACAGTGGCGTAGATCCAAACAAATTTCACAATCTCTTTACTCTCGGAGTACACACATTTAGTAAGTTCAATAATTTTAATTTTTTTTTTTTCGGTACATCCTATTACATAACATGATCTATTTGATTTTAGATTATAATTATAACATATATGGATTGGATTGGAAAACAAAAGGCGTTTGGCGTCTAGGTTTGCTTCAAAAAGTTAAGCTACCCTTATCAATTGATAATTTACAAATTATAGAGAAACTTATTATATCTTTGATGCGTGTTGAGGTAAAGTATTATTATTTATTCAGTAATTAAATTTTTATGGTTTGTAAATCTCTAATCATCTTCGTTTTTTGATATAGGAAACTTTGCATCATATACGAAAGACCCGTAATAAAATATTAACTGAAAAGGCAAAATTATATCGAACCCGACGAACATCAACATATGCCATGGACTATTCCATTTGTGAACATGGTCGCATAACTCGTACAAGAAAAGCAAAAGAATAGATGAATTTTACTATATAATTTTATTAGCTTTAAAACATCATTCAATGGCTTTTAAATGTATATAAATATTCTGCACGCATGTAACAAAAAATAAAATCTAATTGCGAAAATCATCCACCGATTTAGTAAAATCGAAGACCACAAAATCCCATTCCCGCAAATGTTTATAGCTTTGCCAGTAGCAAATGACAAAAATATAACCCCGAAAACCGTTCCCTCGGGGAACGATCAAAGTTACACAAAAATTCTCATATACAGTATTGATTTCGAAAACTAGGGCTAGCTTTATTTACTAAGCCACTGTGAAGTGCTGTTGGCTTTTTTATAACAAATCTATGTAAAATCGCTAAGACACTGTTGAAGTGCTGTTGAAGTGCTGTTGAAATACGTAGGCGAAATATCAAATTAAGATTCGCTATGTTAAATTTGTATATAGACAAATGTTTATTGAATTTCTAATATTCAGTCCTGCCTTCTCACAATTTTTGCTCGAAGTCAGAGAGTAGGTGAATACTATATATACTTATATCTGGTAACTTATTTTCTGGCTTCGCAGTATTGTGATGCAGTATAAATCGTATGTTGATTGAACATCCGACATCTAATAGAACATCGAAAATTCGACAGCCGGATGTACAAATATTTATAGATAGTTAAGTAAACCGCCCCTTAAAAACAAATATTTTATCTAAAAAAAGGTAATCGGGCCATCAAATTTATTGTATATCGATGTAAACCAAATATAACAAGCCACGTAACAATAACCAACTTGAAACATTCCTTGAGCGCTACGTGTATAAGGCTCAAATAAATTTGTATATAAAATCTTTTTTTTCTGTTTTCAATCTGAAATTTTTCACCGATATTCTACCTTTTTACACTAGATTGTTTTTGTGTTGATAAGATGGTTGCTGGAGCTATTTGTACAGGTATGTTTAGTCAAGCAAAAAATTTCGTCTCTAATATTGAGCGATAGGGCCTCTGACTATGCATGTTGTGAGACTCAACGGGCTCATAATTACCATTAGGTAGCTTAGTACTTAGGTAAAGGTTATTATCTGGTCCGCAAAAAATATACAATCTATCTATCCTTTATAATATAGTCTTCTTATGCTTGTAAAAAACACTATTGTAGAGGGCGTGATCGTCATTCTTCTACATATGGGGCGTATGCAAGGAGAGGAAGGTCCAACAGACTTCCCAGGTTTTAAACCACCAGGCTACACCATGTAGAATGATATGAATGTATCCACCTCCACTCTTTGTTCTTATACTTCTTAGAAGTCATGCAAAAAATTTCGTCTCTATTGAGCGATAGGGCCTCTGACTTTGTTTTTCTACACTTACAAAAACACTTACCATTATAGAGGGCGTGATCATCGGCTATCATTGTTTGCGTAGTGAGGAGAGGAAGATCACACAGGCTTCCCACGGTTAGTCCACTGAACTACGAGATGAGAAATAGTTTGAATGTATCCACCTCGAAACTTAGATAAACACATAACATTTTCCTTTATCCTGGGCGTGATCGTCATCCTCGATGTGGGGCGTGTATTAGGGGGAAGGTGACGCAGACTTCCTAAACAACTGAACCACACCACAGAGAGTGATTGAATGCATCCACCAGAAAAAATAATAAACAAAATTTAAGAGACTTGTCTCATTGCTCTGCAATACCTTACCATACTGTCATCGATTAGTAAAGTTATATTCGACCTGAACCGGGTATGTATTGCATTTCAAATT
>QKWP01002465.1:35339-65437 GCA_003550325.1 Gigaspora rosea
TCCAGTTTTAGTTAAAATATATCCACCACGTTTCGAGGCATATTGTTCTGCTATATTAAATTCATTATTGGAAACACGAATAAAATGTATTAATCTAGAAGGGTGATATTTTCGTATAAATTCATCGGGTGGATACTCAACTTTTTCAGGATTCTCAATGACTTGAAGTTCTTCTCTCTTAAATGGCCGGTGTGGATTGCGACCCATCAAATGAGCGGTAGATTCAATGGGCCGGTCTTCCAGGTAATATAAGACAGGTTGTGGTGGATTCTTACCAACAATAACTTTTGCAATTTTATAAATACGCAACGAGAAGTATGGATCGGTTTTTCTATGCATGTGTCCTCCTTCTAATTCACCCGGTTTTAATAAATACCTTACAGTTGTTCCTTTCTGTAATCGCAGTTCATCTTTTCCGATAGGTCTCTTAGGTTTGGTGGATACTTTAGGTATTACTTCCCGCAACGTCATTGCATATGATGGGGACATGCCTATTAATCGCGTTTTATTATTATTCATATAATCGATAATTTTCTGAAGTATTTTGTTCCATAATTTTGAGCGTCCACCTTCTTTGAGTTTTCCCTCTATAGCATATTGAATTTTGTATATAAGTCTAGCCAAATCTTGTTTGAATTTTTTAACTAATGCTAAGCTATCAAAGCTATAAAGATCGACAACTCTTATAAGAACATTATATAGCTCCATTCCTTTAGCAAATGATCCTTTAAACTCACCAGCACCATCAACCATCAACAACGCCGGCCACTTGAGAGGATTTTTGGGATCATTGTATATTTTTTCGATCGCATTCCAAACCTCTGAGCTAGTATTTGATGTTAATGCTACTGCACATTTATATCTAGTTGCCACGTCTATCAACACCAAAGTGTGTAAATATATTTTTCCTCTTTTCTGATCATCATGGACATGGGGGAGTAGGTCACATTGATGTAGTTTATTAGGAATTCAACATTTAGAAAAGCTGGCCTGAGCCTTAATTTTTGGTGGTCGTCTATATATTTGGTAATCATACTGATTCTCTAACCACTTCTTTATATCTTTGAGTCTGAAATGCTTATACCCATCTTTTTTGCATGCCTTTTGTAGAGCCTTTGCATTAGAATGGAATCCAGGTATATTATAATAAATTAATCTAAGAACGATTTGCAATTCCTCGTTGGTACTAATTATAATACTAGGTTGGTTCATTTTCGATACATTTTACTGTATCAATAAATTATTATTTGGCAAAATTTCTATATTATAGGCTTGTACAATGCTATCAAATACAGTAGTGTCCCCACCTAGTGAAACAATTAAAAAATTCGAAAGGGCTTTATTGGTAATACAAAATCGAGTTAGCAAATTACAACAGGATCTAGTCTTGAAAGAAGATTATATTAAATATCTCGAAAAAGAAATTTTGATTCGAGATGAAGAACTAGATCCATTACGACAGGAAATTTCAGATATTAAAGAACAATTGGAAAAAGCACTTCGAGATTCTGAAAGTCGAGAGAATTATGTTGATTATTTAGAACAACGGTTAGTAATTTTTCAAGATAAAATTGATAAACTTAATGAAAAAATACTTATTTCGCATAAAAATTCCTATGATACTATAGATATGGCTCAACCAGGATAGCCTAGATTATCTCTACCTGAAAATCAAGCTACGATTCAAAATAATAGAATTCAGCGAGAGATTAATAATATTAGACAGTATTTTCAAAGCCCAATTACAATAACACCTACAATAAATGGTATTGTAGATTATCTTAACATAATTTCTGATGCTGGAAATAGGTTCGAAAGATTAGTATTAGAAATATATCCACGGGCAAATGCTCGTGCAATTAATGCTGAAAACCGAGTAGCAGATTTGCAAACCCAGCTAACAAATTTGCAAGCTCAGTTAGCTAATTCACAAACTCAGTTAGCCACCATTCAAAATGACTATGATCTTCTCCATCAGGCTTACGAGGCCCACAGAACACAAAATAATATATTCAAATCTCGAGAACTTGATGGTCGAATTACAATCCGTATGCAAAAAAGACAAATATCGGAGTTGCTAGCAGAGAAATTTGCATTGTATCTCTTAAATAGACGAACCCGACAGCAACTACAAGATTGTAAGACACATGGGGCAATTACTACGCATCTCTTAAATCTTACAACGAATCGATACACCAAATGGAAAAATAAATACAAGACTCTAGAAAATGATTTATTACTTGTCAATGTTCAACTGGACAACAAGTGGGGTAAGTGGAAAAATCGCGCTCGAAATTCTGAACAATTAATAAATAATTTACAAGCACAAATTTTTGCACTACAAAATAACCCACCAAATATACAAGCGAATATGGCATTACAACCACTACCACTACCAAATTTTTCGGGTAAGTATGACGAGGATATTGATATTTTTATTAGTCGATTATCATCATATTTAGCTGGCACTGGTATAGACCCAGTTGCCAATCGGGATCAAGCATTTGGTATTCTTAGAGGGTGTCTACATGGGCGAGCATTAGAATGGTTTGATCGAAAAATTCTTGGTAAGCGATGGGAACTTCACAATATTTTTGCAAATCATGGCCAGGCAGGTATGGGCGCTCTTCGGGGTCGCACTATGGCACAGATGAATACTAGTAATAGCTTTAGAAATCCTTCGATTGCCCATGACTATGCAAATACCGCTGGTAATAATGCAGTAACAGTAGGTGTTTCTATGATTCCAGCTGAAGCTTTTACTGAAGATTGGCACCTGGCTGGGGGGCGACCATCAGATAGACCTGTTAATGCAATTAATGCAGGTAATGGTAATCCTATAGTATTTGGCGACATTCGAATTGGTCAAGCATTATATTGGCTCAGAAATGAATACCCCACAGTAATAAGCGAGAAACGCAATTTAGTATATGGATCATTAGCTCAAGGAAGTGAACCTATAGGAGAATTTTACTCAAAACTCTTAAAATATGGAAAAATGCTTAATCTCGACGAGCAACAGATTAAGGGCCAATTTCTTCGAGGTTTGTCTCCAGATTTGGAAGATGATGCAGAACGCATTGGTACTGAGCAACCATTAGCTGATCTTTTTGAAATTTTGGAGCGCATTGAAATGCGAAGAGCAGAAAAAAAATTAGGATTGGTTAGTAAAATACCCCAGTCTAGTTATAAATCGTCATCTAAATTAATAACATCTACACAATCTCAACCTATTTCTTCACAACCGGTTTCTCAGTTGAGAGATAGACAGTTGGTACGTCCTAGTCAAATGGAACCAGGTAAAATATATAGAGATTCAAATCTAAGCTTGAATGATCAAGAATGGCTTGGAATGGATAATGCATTAGATCGTCTCAGTGCCACAGCTAGCAATACATCTATTTTACAGTCTCTTATGGATATGATGGGAAAGATTTCGAATTACTTGTCTAAGGAAAAAAATATTACTTCAAGTGGCGGTAACATAGATGAAATTACTAAAGGTATGTCAAATTTATCATTAAATTTGGCTAAAGCTACTAAAGTTATAAAAAAATCATCTCAGCACCGTTGCTCAAATTGCAATAAGACTGGACATAATTCTCGCAATTGTTCTAAAAATAAGAAAAAAAGCAAGTCTAAAAATAAATCCAAAAAGAAAGGTAAAGTCAATATCGCCACTGTAGATTCAAGTTCTGAATCAAGTTCAGATTCTAACTCTTCTGATAATGAATCCGATTCTGGCTCTGAATCCGGGTCTGCTTCTGGAGAATCTTCAGCTGAATCCGAATCTGAAAGTGACGTTAAGGTTCATATTACTAAGGTAAAAAAAAAGTAAAGCGTAAGAGCAACTCTACAAAATCGCCACTTAGGAAGAAATCAAAGCAACCCAAAATCAAAAACGAGGAAGCGAAGCTTCGAGCTGGAAACTCATCCAAGCCTTGTAAGGAGGACCAGAAAGAGACTTCCAATTCTGAAAAGTCACGAAATAAATCCACTGTTATTGAAAAATCTCTCCAAAAGATCGTGTTAGATATGCTAGAGAAAGCTTTACCCACACATTGGTTAGAGAAACTGAAATCTGAAATTGAAAATCCATCCAATTCGGCATCAGCAACCCAGGTATCAGACTCCAAAAAGTATAGAGAACCAGTTCCGGAAATACCTGAGTCAGAGGGAGAAGAGACTATAGACGATCCTATGGAAATTGATTTCGTTCAGAAAAAAGATACAGCCACAGATGTTGTTACCACAAAGTGTAAAATCAAAAGATTAGTAATTCCGGCAGCCACGGTTGATCCTGATGCAAATTTTCCAATTATAACTGAAGACATTGTTAAACGTTTAAAATTTGTAATTGATACAAAAGAAAAACACGATCTCAGCGGAATTGCTACATCACCTACTGAATCAATTGGAATCGTCTATAATGTGCCGGTAACTTTCACCCCAGGTTGTACTATATATTCTGATTTTGCCGTTGTTAAACATCATAAGCCAATGCTGATTTTACCTAATACTTTGCTTGATAAACATAATTACGATCTACTTGCATCGAATCGCCAATTGAGGTTAGAGTGCAATGGTAAGAAGTTCTTTATCCCAATCAATATGCACAAGGTTAAAAATAAATTAGAGGTGAATTGTGCAACTACATCTCAAGATACCAATACTTCAATACCTGATCAAATCTCGCAGGATGTAGATAGCGATGATAACAATACACCATTAAAAAAAACGCATGAGCTATGAGGAGTTGGAAAAATCGCTATATGATGTTCTCAAATCCAATGTTAAACTAATCAAACTCAATAAAAAATTACGAATTTATAGAGATGAATCTGAAGACTCAAATAAAAGAATTACCATTATCGACCCACAGAGTGAGGATGCTATCACATCTATAGAAAAAACAAAGATAGATTAGTTGAAATTTAAAATCCTTTCTGATTCACGTTCGGCTTCTTCTGTTTCTTTGCGATTACGTTCGATTAGGGTATACAGATCACCATTTTCTACTTTTTCTGTTAGGATATTGGGTATATCACCCCCACTGATAATATGTACCTTGGCACTAGCCCCGCTATTAGGTGAATTAGAAATTCGAATAGATTTAGATCTGTACTTTCTTTTTTTAACCTGCTTGTTTGAAGTATCGATTGAAGTTAGATGTAAAATATCTTTATTGCTTTTATTAGAATTCTCAGTTATACTACTAGTTCCTTCAGTAGAGCTGGTATAACCAATACTTGGTAAGCAGGATTCAGGTAACAATTCTGGTATAGGTAAATCTTGACTTGGAAGTGTTATTAATTCTGATATAGGCTGATACCATTCTATCATACTAACTTCTTGCCCCCTCCAAATTTTATAAAAACGGTTATTTGTCATGGGATATTTTTCCCTTAACTTCTTTAAAATATCAGTTTTAGGTTTTGCATCACGATATTGCATAATAAATTTATAATCTTCTGGTGATAATGGAACCGCATCGGATCGCATACGTTTAGCCATGTTATTTTTATAATATCTGTAATATCAATAATATCAATAATTTATTGAGAAAAAAATATTTATATTATATGCGTAGTACATATAGTATCGATAACCAGTACGCGTCATATACATAATACATATAGCATTGGTAATTAGTATATATAGTATACATAGTACGCACAGTATGCATAGTACATATAGTATATATAATATGGATATTTAGTACGTATAGTATATATCTTATACATTAGTATCGAGATTCATCTGTAATTTTTTTTTATTATATTATCTTTTATTCGATATGACATGTGTGATAGATCTTGAGAAAGAAATACATTGTATCCTCCAATCTTCTTCTAAATTGCGTAACTATAACAGTGAGTTGCGGGATAAATATATAAAGCAAGAGGAGAATTTTGATCAAGAAAGAAAGGGGTGGGATCGGGAGAGAAATAAGTGGGGTCAGAAATTAGGAGGGGCTAATACCAAGATCCAGAAATTACGTACTCATGATCTGGAACTTATTAATGAGGCTAGACATTTACAGATTGAAAATGCTCGCAAAGATATCTCTCTTGCGGAATCCAAGGCTAAGTATACTACAAAATTAGAGGAGATTAAATCGCTTCGAAATGAGATAAAATTATTGAAAGGTAAGTTAGATTTATCTCAGAAGAACTCATCAAAGAAAGGGTCTAAAATCGAGTCTCTCAAGTCTAAGATAATTGAATTAGCCTTGAAAATTACTGAGTTGGAGCGTCTGAAATTGGAGGCTATATCGAAACCCATAGTTGGTGGAGATAACAAAAAAAATATAACCAGGTCTGATGATATATCTGCAATTAGTAAGCCTAGCAAAAATCTCAGTCAATATTTTATACGCGGAAAAAATATAGATCCAGGCCCTTTAGGGGCGACTCTTCGAGTCATAGAAAAGATCGATGGCATTATCCCGAATCACACCGATGATAAAAGTACTTCTATATCTAAATCTCCAAGAGATGAAACTAACAAGGATAATATGCTAGATATATCGATAAAACCAGATATAGCCCCAATTATATCTGAGAATGTGGATCTACACCTTGCACAACCAGAAAATTATGTCTCCTCTTTGATCGAATCGAATTACCAGATGAGACCTGGTCTCGAGGCTTTGCCTCGTCCAATAGGAGGGATAGGGACAATCCCCAATATAGCAAGTACTTTGGTGTCACCTCTATCGGCATATATCTTTCTTATCTTGTTGATTATTGCTGTTATGTGGTTCGTGGTATTTAGACGTGAATGGGGATTAGGAAGGAAAAGTGAACGATTGCAGAATGCGTGGGCTAAGTATTAGGAACTATCTATTTAAACTTCGATATTATTTATATACAAAAAAATATTATTAATAATATATACGTATCCTAGTAGATTGTGACGATCTTAGCTAAGAATACTTAACAATATAGAATAGCACAGCTAATCAATTCAAGGCTTTAATATATTTTGTAAGCCATTTTTTAGCTTCTTTCTGCGAATATGCGTCAATCTGTTTTTCTTTCTCATCTGAATCTTCGAGTTGCATAATTTTATGTGAAGATGGTGGTTGATATTTCTCATCTTCATTAATAAACCGCGCACATAATCCCAACACACTTTCTAAATAGTGGTTGATATTTATTTCCATATTTTGCTCTTTTGCAAACTCCGGATATTCCATATAATCACCGACTCTATACGGTATTAATCGACTCTTTTCATCACGATAACGTTCACCTTTTACTACTACATAACTAAAACGCTCACCAGGATCTGGGATATTTATTTTTTTTTCTTTCATTCGAGCTATAAAATGCTGGACACAAAGATTTTTTTTCTTAGGCTTCCATGTAGCTGTTCCAATAAATTGACTAAAGTCCCATTGTTTATTTTTGGCCTCTCTAAGAGTATCTTCAACAATTTTATGGATTGATCGTGTATTATTTATATCCATAGCTTCCCACATGATTTTTTCACCGATAAATTTGAAAAGCTGGGACTGACCTTGCTTTACACTATCAATTCCTTTTCTAAAGAGATTATCCGGCCTGAAATTGACGACCCCTTCATGTGGTACACCGAAGTATTTTTTCTTGCCAGTAAAACAGACGGGAAATAATACCTCTTCATATGCCATCTTAAGATAAGATGTGCCGTTTTTTATTCTAAGATAAGCATTTACTTGGTCACGCAACTTTTTCATCACACTCATAGTAATATTAACCATTTCAACCCAGTATTCCTCCTTGGAAAGCTTTTCTTCATTAAAACCTCTATCGCATACCTCATAATACTTATCTGGGCAGGTAAGATATAAAGAATCAGTATCGCCATATTTTATTCTGAAACCTTTTTCAGATACGAATTTAGCAACAAGACCAATATTGTATTGACCTGCAGAAGTGATCCCTCCAGCTAATTCACGAAGAAAGAATGGGGATTTGCTATTTCCTGCTTCCCCATAGAAAGTATTCATGTATACCTTCAAAGCGAACTGCTTAGAATTCAAACAGTTATAATCGAAACATACAGATGAGTATTCCGAATCTAAACTTTCTGGAACTCTTTTACCTCTCTCTTTAGCTGAACTTATCATCTTCCCGAGGCGCTCCTTTTTCTTTCCTAATGAGGCGAGCTGTGCTTTAAGCTCTACTCTCTTGTTGAACAAATTCTCTAACACGATGGGATATAAACCCTTCTTCTCGAATTGATTATCATGTCTTACAGACCAAGCATGGGCGATACGGTTTTTAAATGGAAACTCAATCTTATGCAAGTTGTTTCCATTTTTTTGCACAATATTGGCTTCTCTATAAGTTAATATCATTTTTTCTGGAGAAAGGTTGTAAGCCATAATAAGACTGGGATATAAAGATGCAAAATCCAATCCTGTAACAGGCCTCTTCGTCTCAATTCCTTTTTTAGGTGGAAATACGTATGCACCAGGATACTTACCTTTTTCTATATTTTTACACGATCTTGTACTAAATAGTATATTACGTTTAGTGGTATAAGCCCCAAGAAGATTTCGTACCTTCATTCCATTTGCCCGATAATGTGAATCAAACAAAGATACATAGGCTATAGAAGCAACCTCCCTATAGTCATTAATTACATTCCGCTTAACCATAAGCTCCTGGCAACGCAATGCATCTATAATACAATAATATGCTACTTTACACATGTTTTCTATAGTAGAATGCGATTTATTTGAGGAAATACTCTCTTTTGCTTCTGAGTAAATTTTCCATATTTTATTATATGGCATATCCACTTTACCACCCAATCCACATATTTTTAAGTAAAATGCAAGCGAACTTTTCCTATCAACCTCTGCACGAGGGTAAAGTTTCTTAAAACACGCACGTATGTCAATTGGTACACATCCTGGTACTTTAAGAAAAGTAGAAATATAATTATCCTCTGGACTAATCTTGATTATAACTTGCTGTACCCTATCGTTTTCTTCCTCACCATTATTAATAGCGCCTTTTTTAATTTGAAAACTATTTTTAGATTTCGCCCCTATTTTCCCGTAATAATTCCATTTTAGAATTTCTTCCTTCGATTTAAATCTTCCCGTCATCTGTTGCCACATCCATTCGAGAATATTAAGTCTATATGCTCTTTCCATAATAAATGGCCAATCATATTCGGAATCGCTAAATCCGAGTTGAATATCAGGGATGAAGGCTTTCCAGCATAATGCGAATGCTTTTAGTAAATTTGTCTGGTTCCCACATACAACTGTTATCCATCGTGGGTCTGGTGCAGTTTCAAGATCGACAAGACAGATTTCTTTTAACGGTCTTGGATCGTCTTTCCAGTGCAAGGTCATACAAATCATGAATACGATACTTTCTTCATCATGTATTTCAGCAAATTCGCCCAACTCTCGTGATTGTGTCTCTATGTCCCATGTAAGGATAAGCGTACGATCTCTCATGAGTGCTGAAATCGGAAAACAGTCATTTATCATTTTTAAATCTTCTACCAGTCGAAAATCATTTACAGAAACCCAAAAATCGTGTGTATAATGAGAATGTTTTTTGTATCTATACTTGCTTATCATAGACCAACCAGAAATCGCAATTCCATTTTCTCTAGCTATTTTACGGTGAAATGAGAACATATCATCTGAAGCAGTTTCGAAATTATTATTTTGAATAGCTTGGAGAGCTTTCTTCCTATCCCCACTACCAAGTGTAAAAATTCGTAGATAGGATTTTTTTTCTATATTATAACCACGAAATGGAAAGGCCTTAATATGTTCTATTTTATAGATGTTTATCATATTACTAAGAATTTCATCTATTTTTATTTTAAACTCATTTACAGTTACATTATCAGGTACAAGTATATCAAAGAAAATCTGGATTCCCGTAAGAGTAACTACCGCTTTTTGGCCATTGATGAGAGAGCCGTAAAGACGTAAAACATAATGATTTTTTTCACCTATTTTTTCTGATGTTCCCTCAAAATCAACAGCCATAAAAGGGATCTCTTCTCGTTTAGCCAAAGCATTATTAAGAATTGCAGATAAACCCTCATCATTTTCCGCAACTATATTATCACGAGTTGGAATACCTATTAAATAATCCTCACCAAAGTATCGGAGTAATTGACTGGTTTTTCCATTTTCTGAAATCTGTGATTGAGGAAAAGCTTTGGCCCCCCGGTGGTAGATGGCCCCGTTCCCTTCATTCTTATATCCCGGCTCGTATTCTTCCTCTATCTCCGGCTCGAAATGTTCCGAGTTTTCTGGGCTTTCTGGTCGATAAGGTGGTGCGTCTGCTATTGCTGGCACGTGATCAATATTTTTTTGGAAATTTTGGGTATCCATGGTTGGTAAAGTCAGGTTATTTTTATAATATATTACCCTGATAAAAAAGTTTAAATCGAAAATAATTATTGAATATTTTTACCTGAGATAATATTATACGGAATCAAGTAAGTTTCGACAAATAATAATCGATGACAAGAACTTATATTTGTCAGTATCTTACTAATGAGAGGAAGATCTGTGGTCGGCCTTACTATCGGCAAGAAGGATGTGCTATTCATTGGAAAAGGCGTCAACGCATCCCCTGTTTAGAGTGTGGTAAACCGACTGCTTCTAAGTATAGCTTATGTAATTTACATGCGGATAAATGCTACGCTAAAGCCTTTTATTATCGGAATAAGCTATCTAAAATGGTACAGAATGGGCAAACAATAGAATCTTTGACACGAATTCCCGATAAAACCGATACAGGTAAAAGTTGTTCCTAGAAAAAACTGGCCTTAAGAAAAAAAATTAGCTGGGGTCAGAAGTGAGGCCGGCAATTTGGCATAATTTGGTATTTTTTAGATTCTAGAACCATTTTTCGAATAGCTGTCCCTAGTGACCCAGTGGACCTAGCAAAATCTCAAGTTTCTTACTTTTTATTTTTCTTTATCTATCATATACATGTGTTATCTATATATGTATATACAGTACGTATTATCTATTATATACAGTAGCTACCATAGAGTAATAATTTTTTTCTATAATCTTATTTTTCTTAAGGACACTAAGGTTACTAGGGACAAGGATAGAAAGAGGAAATCAAACAGTTCCAGAAAGTCAAAAAGCCGGCCTTAGTAGTGTCCTTAGTAAATTTTCAACTAGGGTCGAGCTAGGGTCAAGGTATAATTATTAGAGAAAGGGTGACTAATGATGGGAATCAGTCATGATTGCCAAGTCGGCACACAAATATCGTTATCGAATTTGACCTTCTAAAGAGTATACAAGCCGTCTACCTATCATAGTAACCAAAATTATGAAATGTGACAACATGACTACAAATTCATCGTCATATTTTTTTATAGGTTGTGGGTACCCAAGTGTGACGACGAACTCGCGAACAAATCGTCACTCGAATGACGACGAACTCGTGAACCAATTGTCACTCGAATGACGGAGTGAATACTAATATATCTCTGACGACGCAAATGCGAATCAGTCGTCACTCGAATGACGGAGTGAATACTAATATATCTCTGACGACGCAAGTGCGAATCAGTCGTCACTCGAATGACGGAGTGAATACTAATATATCTCTGACGACGCAAGTGCGAATCAGTCGTCACTCGAATGACGACAGACATATGATCCCATCGTCAGACATAACCTAGATTAAGTGGAAATAACATAATTATGTTATTTCCACTTAAGCGAGCGGCAACAACCTTTCATTTACATACATAATACTAACCTTTAATCTTCTGCAAATATCTGACTTGTGGTTGTATTGTCAATGCTTTAATCGATATTAATATATTTCCAATTTTTGATTGTCGTTTGGGCTCGAATTTCTTTATAACTACGGTAGAAGATATTGGTTCATTTGTCTATTACCAGGCGTTTAAGTATGCGAGAAAAAAAAAATATATTAAAAAATAAAAAATCCACGCGATTAATATAGTGCCTTATGTACCTTTCTTTATCACTTTCTATTTCTAAAATCTCGACTATACTGTCCATTTTATAATCAACATTGAAAGCAGGCAAGTTTTATTTTTAAAGAAAAAAAACGTATTCGTAGTGATCAGTTTTTTGTATAAAAAAAAAAATACGTCAATTTTCTTTCTTCTATTTTTAAATCCTTGGCGAAAACAAGTTTTAAAAAAGCTATTTTTTATTAAAATTCATCGTCATTGAAAAAAAATTTGTCGAATAAATATATATATATTTTTTATCACGGGATTACCTGGTGATCATCGATCATCGGGTAATCCCGTGATGTACCTGGCTTTAACCGCCCCCTAATTTAAGTATAGAGTTGGACGTTGATGAATCCATTACTTTTTTGAAAAGTAAAGGGTATCAAGTAGAACGCTATGGAGTTTTTCATTGGTCAACTTACGGTTTAGTTTTTGCACACCCGAGCCAGCTAGAGAAGCTTCAACACTTCGGATGGTTAACATTAATGGACTCTACGCATAAAACTACATCGGGAAAATAAATAAACCGCAGATCTGCACAAATCTGTGACCCTGGGAAATTTTAACAAATTTTGCAATAACTTGTAATACAGTGGTCCAAATTTAACGATTTTGGTACCATTCGATTCATCTCGATGAGACGAATAGAATGGTACCAAAACTGTTGAATTCTAATCACTAGAACACGAGAAAATCCCATTTATGTGAATTTTATAAACATCGAACGATCTTGCCAACCAGTGGTCCAAATTTAATGATTTTGGTGCCATTCAATTCCTCTCAATGAGACAGTTCAAATGGTACCAAAAATGTCAAAATTGGATCACTGGCTAACAAGTTATTCGCAAAAAACGATTTGAGGCGCAGTTCTGCACAGAAATTTAAATTTCTTTTTTAAATTTCTGCGCAGAACTGCGCCTCAAATCGTTTTTTGCGAATAACCTGTTAACCAGTGATCCAATATTGATGTTTTTGGTACCATTCGAACCGTCTCATCGAGAGGAATCGAATGGTACCAAAATCATTAAATTTGGACCACTGGTTGGCAAGATCACTCGATGTTTATAAAATTTACATAAATTGGATTTTCTTGTATTCTAGTGATTGGAAGTCAACGATTTTGGTACCATCCGAACCGTCTCATCGAGGCGAATCAAATGGTACCAAAATCGTTAGATTTGAACTACTGTATCAAAGTTATTGCAAAATTTGTTAAAATTCTCCAGGGTCGCAGATTTGTGCAGATCTGCGCCTTATTTATTTTCCCGATATAACAAGCACGATTGGTGCTTATTTACATTGTATATTCGGGACAATCATGGTTCTTGGAATGTTGGGGCACATTTTTATGTGAGTAACGAAGATAGTGAAACTGTTATGGAGGCCCTGCGAATAATTCGACGGTTCAAAAGTTCCTGGAAGCTACGATACTTCCTTACTAACCAGAGTAATGTTGAAACTAATGCCATTTCTAAAGCTTTTCCGGGGTTGTCTGGAGGCGAACAAGAGTGCAGCGTCATTTTCTGCACTGTTTATGTAATGCGCACATGGATGACTAAGATTTATAATACAAAGGCTCGAAGTAAATTGATCCTGGCAATGCATAAAATAACAAAAATTGGCTGTGATGAACTGATTAAAGAAGCGATCGATAAATGCCAAGTTCCCGCTGTTAAACAATATATTAAACGGAATTACACCAAAAATACAAATCAATGGACCCTTTGGGCCCGCCAACATTCCCCCTTGCTTTTACAAATAACCTCGACAAATGCTATTGAGTCATATCATAGCGAATTAAAAAAAATGACGATTTCGTATTATGGATTAATAGTTAGTATTTTTTTTATTTTATGCAGAAGATATATATAGGTAAATAGAAGAATCGTTTGCAAAATTTAAGCAAATCACTATCAATTGATCAGAATTACCTGTAAATTAAATTGATTAATCGTATGATGATTTTAAATTTTTTTTTTTTTAAACAGGCGCTTGTCATAAAGTAATTGATCTTGATATGAAAAAACGATCAGATGCAGAATATACAGCATTTGAATTTCGTACCAAACAAATCTCTGTTAGTAGTATTGATTACGAAATCCTTACTCAAGTTCATAGATTCCCGTTCCCCCTTTAGCAATTAATAATTAGTGAAGTTCATGCAGTTGAAAAAAGATTAAAAAAAGGCAAGGAAGCACCTGGTTTGACCTCTCTGAAGTGTAGTTGTCTTTTCTTTCATCGGTACTTACTACCCTGCTGACATATCTTTCATGATCATCTCTACAGAGAAAAAAACTAACAATTAGTGCTTGAAAAATTTTTCAACAAATGTTCGTGGAAAATGGACTTGAAGTTTACATAACTCGGACGTTAGTAAAAGTAGAATTGCCCCAAAAAACGGAGGTGGAGAAGGCCGCGGAAAACAGCCGTTCAACAGTATATGAATTAATTGAGAGAACACGTAATGCATATTGAAGAATCGAAGAAGAAGGGAATACAGAACAAAAGTCTACATTTATTAAAACGTTAAAAACTTCGTTAGAATATATTTTAGATGAGTAAAAGAAAAAAAAATTCTAATTACGTATCTTTGAATGCCATTCTTTGTATATTGGATATATACAGTTTTTATTAAATAAAATGTAATATACTGGCTTGGATTGAATCAAAACATGAACGATGCTTAAAAAATTTAAAAAGAAAACTAAACTAAAACTACTAAAATTTTAGATAGTCGATAGTGCAGGATTTATTAAATGATATTCACAATAAAACGTTCACATTGTTTTTTAATAAATTATATAATTACAAACTAGTAATTTAAAGCGTAAGTGAAAGAACAGAAAAATAATATTTAATAGGGAATTCTGTTGACGATAAGACGTGCACGTTGTTTATTGAATAAACTAAAACTACCGTCTAGTAATTTTAAACATAAATAAAGGGACAGAAAAGCAATATTTAATAGAGAATTCTATTGACGATAAAGTGCGTACATTGACTTTAGAATAAACTATATATTTACTTCCTGGTAATTAAAAAGAACAGAAAAATAATATTTAATAGAGAATTTTATTGACGATAAGACGTGTACATTGTTTTTTAAATATCTAGTAATTTAAAACGTAAGCGAAATAACAGAACACAATACTTAATAGAGAATTCTACTGACGATAAAAGGTGTAAATTATTTTTTGAATAAACTATTCAGGTCTTTCTTTACGCATTAAATAGTTCTAAGAAGCATAAATTTAAAAAGTTATCGATTAAAATTTGAGCAAAACTTTATAAAAAAAATTTTACAAGCACAGAAAAGTGGTATTTAATAGAGAATTCCATTGACGATAAAATGTGTGCATTGTTTTTGAATAAACTATATACTTACAAACTAGTGGTTTAAAACATGAGCGCATATGTTGTATTGCAAGATCAACACATTAATAAAAGGCCGCTTAAAATTAATTTTTTTTTGCTCCCGGGTAAGAACAAAAAAAAAAGTTTAAATATTGATATAATAAAATTTTGGATCCCGTGATTACCCAATGATCATCGATCATCAGAAAATCTCGTGATGTACCTGGTTTTAGCCGACCCCTATTTATAGTAATTTTTTGCTTATTTTTGAGGTTTTTCTGCAAATCTTTTTATTTTTAGTAATTTTATAATTAATTTGACCTATCTATGTATATTTCGTGGTCTTATCATAGTTTCTCATTTCAGATTTAAGTTTATCTTTCTTTGAGAAAGGCAACAATACTTTATTTTTTCTTGTAGGTTTTTGTTTTGGTTGGAGAAAACTTGGTACTGACTAAACAATATGGTAATACTAGGATAATGAACATATCAAATTTTTGCTTTGCATTTGTGTTATTTAAGATAGCACTAATACTCTATTTTCTTTGGTAAATCGGTTGGAGCAAAAAATCGGCACCTGAAGATTTGAATCTATAAGAAAAACTTTGATATTGAATAGCGAAGGTATCGATTTCTTGTTTTGAATTTAGAGTTTACTTTTTACTTTATTCAAACAGTTAGAGTACGAAATTGATACCTAATGATTTAAATCTGGATATATAAATAAAAACATTGATACTAAGATAACAAAAGTATCAGGATTTTATGATATCAAATTTACAAGATTATAATAAAGTTTGAAAAACAATAGTATGATTTGTAGAATATACTAAAAATATATTTTTGTTAATAATAAATAATTTGTCATATGGGTAATTTATAAATAGAGCTTATTTTTTTTTAAACTTTAAAGCTTAATAACTTCTGATATACTGGTTCATTTTAAATGATTTTACTACCAAAATGTTCGTCTCTTTGAGACGATTCCAACAAGCCTAAAATCATCAAAAACCAATCACAGGAATACAAGAAAATGCGCTATCAAATAGGTGACACATCTTTAGGATTAGACAATTGGTTAGATCTAGATCTAACCAATTGTCCAACTATAAAGGTGCGTCACCTATTTGACAGTGCATTTTCTCATATTCCTGTGATTGGTTTTTGACGATTTTAGGCTTGTTGGAATCATCTCAAAAAATGACCATTTTGGTAATAAAATCATTTAAAACGGCCCAGTAGATCAAAAGTTATTAAGCTTTAAAGTTTAAAAAAAAATAAGCTCTACTTATGAATTACTCAAATTGGCCCATATATAATAAATAATTTCAAATATAAAACAAAATAATAATAATTTATTATAATAATATATATTTATTTTCTGTTTTTTTTTTATTAATAAAATAAAGATGTACATGATACATATCAAATATACAACACACAAAATCTCAAATTTATAAATTATAACATTATTATGATCTCATAATTCCTACGCACTTTTGTCTTTGTTCTCTTATAAAAAGTATGAATCTAGACTAGCAATTATCCGAAGTTGCAGTTTATTGCCCAATTCCAAATTTCCATTTTATGTTTCAACGAAGTGAAAGCCTACAAAGAGAAAAAATTGTTAATTAACATTTCAAAAAAAAATAAAAATAGAAACAGTTACTTATCGTTACAGTTTCTTAAAACTTCAAGTACACATTTTGTATTTTTAGTGTTTCAACAATTAACGTAGATAAGACTTACAAAAAGAAATCATATTTTCAAAAAAAAGATGAACCTAAACAAGAAAATAGAAACTGATACTTATCACTTATTTCAAGTCCGGTTTTTTAACTAGATCCAAGGCCTCAAAACCATTTCATGTTTCAATGAAGCAAAGATCTAAAAAGAAAAATTGTTAGTTTATATTCCAAAGAAAAAGAAATATAAGAAATAATAATAAAAGTGCAGTGCTTATCCAAAACTCCAGTTCAATATCCTGATTTAAATATTCAAGTTTTAATTTCATATTTCACAAGCAAAGACCTAAATTGTTAATGTGTATTTTACAAAAAACACCAGTTCTAGAATAAGAGAAAAAAACAGTTACTTATATTTTTTGTCTGGATCTAAATCATCAGTGCTATATCGTTCTAACTGCTCTAATGAAGTAAAGAGAAGAAATTGTTCAATCCTAAGAAAAAAGAATAAAAAAAAAAGAAATAAAACCTATAATAAAAAAAAGAAAACTGGAAGCTCAGTACTTACCAAAGATTCAGTTTTTTGTCTCAGATCTAAATTTTCAAGTTCTAATTTCGCGTTTTTAGCAAAGAAAAATTTACAAAAGATGAAATTATTAGTTTATATCAATAAAACAAAAACAAATCCAGAACAAGAAAAAAAACTGTTACTTATAGTTATGATTTCTCATTCGAATTTAAATCTTTAAATGCCCACTTCAAATCTATGATCTTTATTGTCAAGTTCTTGAACAAACTGCACCTTTTTCGTGCCACTCCATAGTTTTTTTTATATGAAGCAAATATTTATAAAAAAGAAAAAAGTGTTAGTATTTATTTCTAAAAAAAAAAATGAACTTTGAATAAAAATTGAAAACTGGTACTCATTGCTTGACCCAGTTTTTAGTTTCTGCTTATATATTTTCTAAATAGTGCTACTGAATCTATCTGTTCATATTTAATAGTTGTACTGTATATTTTTATTATTTTTGAGAAATTGTTTTCCATTTTAACTACTATAAAAATTTAATATTAAATGCTTGTCATGATTTATTATTAAATGTCAATTATTTTATATCCTTTATTTGCAATTTTTCTTTTAATTTTTTTAATTTTTTTGTTTTAAATGTAAATTGTAAGACCTGTTTTATTAATCATCTGATTATTTTTTATTAGAGGTCTACTTTTCTTCCCCTTTCTTAGTATATATATAGTTAGGTTCCTTATATAATTTACTTTTTTTTACCACCTCTTCTCTAAAAATTATCTGATTTTTGTCACTCTCTAAAAGTATAATAATAAAATGGTATTTAAATTAAAAAATTCTAAATCTACGCTAGTGCATAAACATGAGTATCTTGCAATATATAAAAATTTATAAAAACAAAAACTACTTAATATTAGGGTTAGGATTAAAGATTAGGGTTAGAGAGTATTTTATACTAAAATTAGCATAAATTATTTTTTGTTAGAACCTCTAAAATGATTTTATAAACAAAATTTTAAGTAAGTTATGACTATATCTATATTTCATACACTAGTGTACAAATAGCAATTGTCTTTAAATTATCTTAAAATTTTAAAATATATAATTTTATTTTCTAAACAATATTAATTAGAGCATTATTATTAATTTACTTAGTATAATTATAACTTTTATATAGTTAGCTCTTTTAAAATTGGTATGTATAAAACAGGTTTTGTATTAGTTTTGAAAGATTATTAGATTTAAAAATATTACAAACTATTAGATTTATATAACAGAAATAGACTTGGTAAATTAATTTTTTATCTTAACAGGTTATTAGTTTTGATAGAATCAGTTTCGAAAGTATCAACTATATATAGCAATTATAATTATTTATTAAAAAAAATAATTTTTAAAAACTTTAATTTAGAGAATATCTATAAATAATATTATATACTCCTATATTGTAGCTCTTGATCCTCAGACCAGTATTGTTATATTTACTATCTAAAACTTTTTTTTACCTATGTCCATATTCAAATATCCATAGTGTTTACAACTATTCAAAGAATATTTTGATTTTAAAATTTAATAAATTAGTTTAAAAAAAATATAATTATATATTTTTATAGTTTTAAATATTTTCTGAAAAGAAAAAATAGGTTATATTAATAAAACTTTAAGTAATTTAAATTTATTTTTTTGTTCAAAATTGTTCACAATTGTTTACTATTTGTCTAGAGCAATCTCATGATAACACTGTCCCAAACTATATAATAAAATTTTTCTAATCTGTATTGTAACAAATTAAATTCGTATTATCCCTTAAACTATCTAGCAGGCAAATTTGTCCGCTAAAATGATTTTTAAAAAGTTTTTTTGAGTTTTCTTAAAATTTATTTAAGCTTGACCCCCTATTTATAGAATAAAATTAAAGATATTCCTTTTATATATAATATTTAAATTTTATCATTCTATCTTTAATTTTGATAAAGATATTACATTTTTAATAAAACTTATTTTTTAGTTTTACTATTAAAATTTTAAAAAGTTTCTTAAAATTTTATATATTCCCGAAGAGAAATTTTGTAGTTACTACTAAGTAAAGTTCAAATTTTGCTTAATAAGTTGTAAAAGTTTTAATAAAAAAGTAGTGTAATTTTAAATTGTCTACAACTTTGGATTAAGGTAATAGGGGGGCTATCTTATAATTTTATTAAGTAAAACTAAAAAAACAGAAAAAATTTTTAAAATTAAAATTTTTTTAAAAAATTATAAATTTTTCTTTTATAAGCAACTTCAAATTTTTTATAAATATTAAGCAAATAAAAAGAAGTTTTAAATAGTATATAATTATAGTTTTTATTTAAAAAAAAAAATTATAAAATATTTTTATTTTTTAAAAAAATAGATCAGATATGAATTTATAAAATTTAAGCAGCCAAATTTGTCTGCTTAAATGGATGGTTTAAGGGATAGTGATCAATTAAGCCATAAGCAGGCGCATTAATATGCAGGAGTTAACAATCGATTATAACCTTATTATAAAGAATGAAGTAATTAGTGAATAATCAATAAGTAGTGCAAATAGATAATTAATACAATGTAAAACTTAGTAATTTGATTACAAATATAGATCATAATTGTACTGCAAAGAGCAATTATGTAATTATAGTAATTTGCATAACATAAGGGAGATAGGGGTATTATGGACATGTTAAAGTTTCTACTAATAAACTTTTTTTAAAAATCAAATAGATTTATACAATTTTTTTATTTGAACTATGCTTAATAAAGAATAAATTACTACAAAAAAATCTTTATATTATATATTGTTTTAGATATAAATAATTAGTATACAAAATAGAATATAAAAACTAAATTTTAAAAAAAAGGAGGGTATTGTGGACACAGTGATAAATTTTGATCTACTAGTCCGTTTTGGATGATTTTACCACCAAAATGACTGTCTTAGTAAGACAATCAAACAAATACAAAATCGTTAAAATCCAATTACGGGATCCCAAGATCGTTAAAGGTATATTATGTAAAAATTTGCAAATTTTCAAATATATACTTAAACTTATATTTTGCATAAATAACGATATCTTGTGATCTAGTAATCAGAATTGTATAATTTTTATACCATTCGATTCGTCTCTCTGAGACGATTTGAATGGTATAAAAATTATCCAATTCTGATTACTAGATCATAAGATGCTCGCTCTGTTCACAATACTCCCTTGTTCACAATATCCTGCCTCCCTTATATAGTAATTATTTTGTAATAAATAAGAAAGTATTGTAATATAAATTAGAGTAACTGCATAATATAGTCGTACTAAAACCAGAAATATGATATAACTATTATTTTGCTTAACTAGTTATCAATTTATAAACATTTCATTTGGAACAAGACATATACTAAAACAACTTTCAGGCATAAAGTATCTTTACTATATGCTATTCTTTTTTTTATTTGTTATAGTCAAAGACTAACTTTTGCTCTTTTTATTTATATTAATTCTGCGATTATATATATTGTATAACACTTATAATTCTCTAATTTTACTTTTTTTATTGTAATAAAATAAACTCTTAAATTCTACTAATAAAATCATCTTTGTTATGGTAATCGATGATCACAATACTGTTGTCTAATATTATAATACTTGTCATAATTCTGGTTAACCAATTTGTTATACATTTCATATTAAATTATTAACAATCACTTTATAGACAACTTAGTTTATAGACAATTAATTTGCAGACAAGATTATTCTACAAATAGTTAATTCACAGACAAATTCATTTGGTTGACAATATATTTAGCCAACAATTTCTTTATAATTTGTATTAGCTTTACTATAAATTCTTGAAACAATATTTATGCCTGCTATTTCAAAAATTTATAGTAAATTTAAATTTAATTCTAATAACAATAACTAGAATTAACTGTCTGTGAAATCTGATGTTATTAAAATAACTGCTAATAAAACAAACCGTTTATGAATAAATTAATTGTGAAATAATCTTATTTGTAATTAAATTCTCTGCAAACTAAGTTGTCTGTGAAGTAATTTTTGGTAAGTTAATACTACTAAATAGAATATTAAGTAAACACTCAATAAAAATGAAATAGATTACAATAAATACAATTTGAATCTTAAGACAGTTTGATAGCAATAGAGAATATTTTATCTGATTTTGTTCTACCAATGATATATAGTTGTTTCTCTTTAATCTGGCCCTCTATATACCGGACTCTTAATAATCCGAACTAAAACTTCCAGAACATATATATTTCCTCTGGATATACTGAATTATAATAAATTTTCTATTCCAGATCTGAACTCAAGATAATCAGTACATAATCTTTTATTTAATTAAATTTATTTTATATTACGAATAAAATTTATTAATTAAACTAGTGTTCTGACCCAGATCAGATAATATAACCTGACAGGTCAAATATTTAACCTGGGTTATGATCTAGATCAGATACTCAACTCGGGTTATAACTCAGGTCAAATAATAGTGACCTGACAGGTTAGATATTCAATCCAGGTCATGACCTGGGTGATAATAGTAATCCAGCAGATAATAGATACAAAAATTAAAAAAATACAAAAATCAGAAAAATGCAAAAATTGGATAAATGCAAAAATTGGATAAAATTAATCAAAATGGAGAGTTTTTTTTTTAAGTTTTTTTTTTCATATTTTGTACTATATATATTTATGATCTATGCCAGATGATGTATCAAATGAGCTTAAAAAATTTTTCATCTTAGTTTTTTTTTTTTTTTTTTTAGTAACTTTTTATATAGGGGTTAGTCAGTAAAAAAGAAACAAATTATTTTTAGTGAAATTTTTTTAATTTTTAAACTAAAATATCTTGACAACTATTTAATCAAATTTGCTAAAAAATTTTTTATTTTAATCTTGAAATTATATAGAATTAAAATAAAAAAAATTATTAAATTTATTAAGATAGTTGTTAAGATATTTAAACTTAAAGTCAAGAAAACTTTTACTTAGAAAAAATTTGTCCCTTTTCTACTAACTCACCTCCATATAGTGTTGTACATGTGACAGTTAGAACATGAGTTGGGACATTTTGGAACATTTTGGGACAATTTTTTAAATTGAAACTACTTAAAATTTTATTAAGATAATCTAATTTAATTCTTTTAAAATGAGTTCAGCATCTAGAAAATATATAATTATGTATTTTTTTAAATTAAATTATTAATTATTAAGACTTGGGACATAGTTGGAACACTTGGAACACTGGGATATTGGGACGTTGGACATGGCAAAAAAAGGCAGGGACAGTGAAAATGAACAACACTGCCTTCATATACCGAATTTTTATTAGAGTTCAGTTTAGAAAGAGAAATTTTATATTATGAACTTTTTGTAAACCGAACAAAATCTCTTGGGACGGCCTGTTCGGATAAGAGAGAAGCAACTGTATATTACTGCATTTTTAGAATAACACAAATACCAAATCTGGTATTATAATTAGTTGAGAGAGCTTAATGAAATTGGACCAGTTTTGTTTGATTGTAAACAAATTGTAATTAAGGTTAAATAGTTTAAAACAATAACTAACATACATAATTACAGGTATAAGGGTCCTCTTTAATAATAGGAATCAATATATTGGATTATTACAGAAAACTATTTACATCCCTATTTTTTCTTCTTCTATAACCTAAACCAAACCCTTATATATTTTTAATTCATATAGAAGCCTTAATCACTCATTTGGAGATTCAAATCTCCAAATTGGTTATGAAATCTCTAAACGAGTAATTGATCATCTGTTTAGAAATTTAATTACCAGTTTGGAGATTTGATTACCTGTTTGAAACTTTGATTACCTGTTTAGAGATTTAATCACCTGGCTATGCCACAAAATATACCAAATAAAAAATAAATAATGATAAAAATAACAATACTAACTAAAAATAAAACAAGTTAAACATAAAACACTGGTATACTTATATATGAACAGTAGAAGTATATTACACTAGCACAGTACATTGACATGTGAAATTATGGATTTTTAATATCCAATTAAATGCAAGATTTTGCGAATACCATTATAGATGGCTAATAACTATACACTCTATCAATTTGCATAACTATATTTCTGATACACTTTGGCAATTTGCATAACTATGTTCCTGGTATACTCCATTAATTTGCATAACTATGTTTCTGGTAAGAAAACTATTAAATTAATAAAGGAGAGATCTCTTTCACTTAAAAATAAAAACAAAAGATCCAACTAGTTACATGTATGTTAATATATAAAATTTTACAAAAACTTGGATATCTTCTAATACAGTAATCTAATTTAGATAATTTTGGTACCAATCAATTTATCTCAGTAAGAAAAATTGAATGATACCAAATTCATTTTATTTGGATCTCTAAATTAAAAGATATTTACAAAAAACTATTGGTTTTATAGTAATTTTATAAGAAAAAATATAACCAATAGTATTTTGCCAATAATTTTTGATCCAGTAATCCAAATAAAATGAATTTAGTACTATTTCATTCCTCTTACTAAGACAAATAAATTGGTACCAAAATCATTCAATTTGAACCTCTGGATCAAAATTTAGAAATATTTTTATAAAAAAATTATATTATATTTTTTGACTTTCCTCTTTCTACTTATTAAAAAAAATGTTATATTTTGTAGAACACCTTCCTTTTTCTTGTATAACATTATTTATGAATGCCCTTATTAAAACTTCTATATAATTACAACTATATTTTATAATATAGTGTAATTATAAAGGAAATATTTTATAATATCACATCTATATAATTACCACTTTTTGTATTCCAAAAGTGTAATTATATAGAGGTTTGACTATATATATTTTATACAAAATAAAATAATATTTTTTTTTTAAATGTTAAGGTGAGACCTTGCTTTTATCTTTATTAAAAATAAAATAATTTTAATAAATAATCATTCTATTACTTAAAATAACTTATATAGTTGGGATAGCATAAACCAAAATCTTATGCCAAATTTAAAATAAATACTTACTTTTAATTAGCTAGTTTTAGATAATGATTGTAATTGGCTAAAAAATAATATATCATATATATTTTTATATTTTAAATACCAAGTTTTAAGCTATTAGTAAACTTTAAATTGATATAACTTCCTAAAATTAAAATAAAGTAAAAATCTTTTTTAGCCAAATTGTAGTAGCTTAGACTTAAAGCTACAACAAATTAGCTAAAAAGTTTTTTATTTTTAAGTTATATCATTTTTTGTAAAAACATATAAGAAGTTGCTGTTAATGCTGTCCTATACTGTATATAAATTTATTACAAGCAAAAATATTATATATTTAGATTTAAAAATTTTTTATTAGATTAATAACTCAATTAATTGAAAGCTATAACGATAAAACTTAATAAAATTAAGGTTTACACTAACAATTTGCTATAAAGACGTTCATTTCATATATTGAGATAAATATAATATCGAAAAATATCGTAGCTATAGTGCGAAATTTTATGGACAGTACTTAGGAACAGTGCAAATTCATGGTTAGTGGTTAGGGTAAGTGAATTTAATAATACCACGACTGTCTCTAAGCATTGCCCATAATTTCTGCGCACAGTAGGTATAACTAGGGTTGTCAGTATAGATGCTGGTGAAATTAATTTCACCAATTTCACCAATTCACCACCAATAGTGGTGAAATTATTTCACCACATTTCACCAGCATCTATAGTTGTCAGATTTTGACCGTAATTTTATGTATTTTGCGTAAGTTCACGGTAAGCTAATTTTCATGTAATTTGTAATTTTGAAAACACGACATTTAATCTCTGAATCAAATTTTCGGTGATTTAATTCGGATCGAGCATTCAAATCAAATGATGCAATACTTCTGGTCTAATTTTTGTAACTCTGGTACTTAATGTATGACGTGATGAAAATTAAACTTACGTAAAATTATATATAATAATTTTGAAATACAACCCTAGGTATGACATGAATACATAAAAAATCTAGATACCGGTTTTGAAAAGATCAAATTATTGGAATGTGTAATTTAATTTCTATTGTTGCAGCGGTAGACCTTGACCATACTACAGTATTCTATTTAACCCGGCTTAGAGAACGAGAAGTATTGAAACTGCCATATTTACGTATTACATATTCGCCAATGATAGTTAAATTTGTATATTTATAAAATTTATGTTATATTTTTTTTCGTGTAACCGTGTTATACTTACTGAATTTTAAACTAGAGATGATGGTGTACAGCAATAGTGACGAAATTATTTCATCACTAATTTTATCTTTATTTTAAACATTTCTCACGTTACACTTGATCTTAAATATTGAATCTTGATTGGCCGATCAGAGGTACGACACGATAAATTATATTTTATCATCGGCCTTCAAACAAATATGCCATGTTCTGTCACGTGTTTAGTATTATAATATCGTGTAACGATGTCGATCGTCTGATCGTTAATTACAAGTATTTCTAATTTTTTGGTTTTGTTTAATTTTTTAATTTTTGCACTGTTTCCTTGAAAAGGTAAGGGAAAATTTTGAGAATTACAATTCGCGTTTTTAAACAATTTGTATGCTTTAAACTAACATACAGTAGCTACTCGAAAACAAGAGCATTCTATTTTTTTATTGTCTGATATCAAGATATTGCACAAAGGTAACCATTTGTTAACAATCACATATTGCCACAATTGATGAATGGGCTAATTGTGTATTCCTTAATAAAGATGGGGAAAATGACGACATCGACTAAATCATATCAAGATAAACGTCATGAAGAGATTAGTACTAAAGGAGGAAAAGGGAGGGCAAGTAGAATAAGCCCTCATGCTACATACGTGGAAGAAGATTACTCCATGGAAAGTGCCGAAGAAGAAATTATTCCATCAAGACGTTCTCCAAATCGTCAATCAGGAATTCACATACGGCCTCATGAAGCTCCAATGCGCCCCGAAATTCATGTACCTCAACCAAATCCAATACGGCCATCATCACGTCAATATTCACCAATAAATACTCAACCACAAAACACCAGGCCGCAATATAATAATCAATCGGATAATTTGCAAACACCTAGTTCTGCTGCTACCAGTTCAAGAATTACTATCACTATGACGAGTATCACCACTAGCAGTCCACAAAATTCTAACACGACTACTTATGTTACAACTGAGATAGCACCTAGTGACAATTCTAACACATCTGAACCAGAGAGCCAACAAAATGAAATTTCAACTAACATCAATCCAGCTACACCTGTTACTAGAATCACAAATTATTTTCATTCACAAAGTAACCTGCAACATCAGCCAAATTCTGTGAGCACATCATATCCGGTGACACAAAATCCACCAGACATAAGGCTTACAGGTCATAATCAAACAACAGTGACGGATACAACAAACTATTCTCATAATAACAAAATGTATTATAATCCACAACCTAACATTGATGCTTATCAACAGACAAATTATCCTACGCCAGTCGCTTCACAAGCATATAGCACTGGAACATTCACCAACCCTGCATCTTCATTTCAAGATATTCCATCAACTTCAAACAACAATTCTTCAATAACATACATGGAGAACACTCCAACAATTCCATACCACAATTACTCGTCACATTATAGTGATCCCACGTCCCATTGTAGTCAATCCACAACTATTCCATATATGTGGAGTTCCAATAATCCATGCTCTGCTGGTCCATCAACATCAGTTTTGCAAAATAATGGAAATTCATTTCAATCCAATGTTAGTGAATCGAATGCACCATCAACCTGTGATTCTGAATGTTGTATGGGTAACAGTAAATTTGCGGGATCAAGACCACGGTATTATCGTCTTCCCGTTATTAGCACTCTTAGTACAGTTTATGATGTATGGAATGAATGGAATGTTGGACTTGATGGCAATCCATCAGTTGTTATGATGATGGAATCATATGGAAATAAGTGGCTTCTCGACAATAGTGTTGTTTTAGCACCTAGAAAAAAAGTAATTAAAGAAGTTCAGCGTAGAGCGCTGGAGGTGGGATTGGATGATGCCTTGAGCGAATTAGAAAGAATAAAAGGCATAAATGATTTGGTCTGGTTGGCTGAAAAAATATCCATGGAAGCAAATATTAGTTGAAATCATTAATATAGATGTGATTAATAAAACAAAAAATGTAACAAAAATATTAGAGATGTTTGATAACTAATGGATGCTTTGCATTATATAGAGATTATACATGATTTTCATTTCAATTATTTTTTAGCACAAAAATAATCAATATGTAAATTTCTTTGGCATAAAAAAAAAAAATCTGTATATATCAAATTAAAATATTTGAAATTATCAATTGATTTATTAGTTTTCAAATATATTGCAATGCGCAATATTGTAAATTCTTAGTTATCTAGTTTATATTTGTTATAAACCAAAAAATCTTTACTACAAATACTATATTTTTTTTATTGTAATTTAATTATCTTCTTATACTTCGATATATCATGATAAAATATACGTGTATAATATGTTTTTAAAATATAATTTACATTAAAAATTTGATAGCGATAGTCAACTAACTTTTTTTATAATGAAACTCTTGGATATAATATATTAGTTTAATATAGAAGGTTGTAGTTTTTTAAAAAAATATATATTAATTTTTGTATAGCGAACTTTTTTATATTTAGAATTGCTGACTACATATAGTATATATTTATTATACAACTTTATTTATAGTACTATATATGTACAAAATAGTAAATATTATAAAAGTTATATATAGATATTAGGTAATTTTAAAAGTTTCAAGTTAGTTTTTTTTATTTTTTAAATTTAATTAATTATACAGTATTAGGCCATATAAAATTAATTTTTTGGTTCTCATAACAAAAAAAAAAAAAAAAGACCCGACAGGCCGGATTTTTATTTAAAAATTTTTAAAATTTTTTAAATCATAAAATTTAAATTTTAATTTTAAAAAATAATAACCCGGCATTATAGTATTAAATACTAAAATAAATAAAGGAATGACCCGCTCACCTAAAAATTTTATATATAAAAAATTTTAAATTTTATAAAATTTTTTAAAAAAATTTTTTGAAATTCCACTCGGCTATTAAAACATATAAAAAATTTTTTTCAAAAAATTTTCAAAATATGACCCGGCCAGGTTATGAGAACCAAAAAATTAATTATATGGCCTTATAATAATTTTAATTTTAATTTTTTTTACTTAAAACCTTTCAAAAAAAAATTATATTTTTACTTTTGTTTATATTTTTTTAATTTTAAATCTAAATATTTATTATATCTTTATAATACTATACTAAATTTTTTATAAATGTACCAAATAATTAATATAATTAACTATATTTAATATCCAAGTATTTCAAAGTGCACAGTCAACTCTTTTTGACGATCCCTCATACCAAATTTTCTACTAAACCCGACCTATGAAAACTTTGAAGTTAATATGTCTGTACACAACAAAAGCTTTATCTAGAAGCAGCTTGGATAAAGAGTTTCAAATCGGATGTGAGATAACTGAAATAGAGCTGAAAAAGATTTCTCCTTTTGGGTTTGGCTCTCCGGGTGAAAGACTTTGTTACTATAGAATACGTAGTAGAGCAACAACTCTGAAGTTTTTTGTCAAAATCTACAGAAGCTTAAGGGGAGTAACAAAAATCAGGTGATTTTTTAGGGGGGAGGGGGGTAAAAAAAGTTAAAATTATATATAAGAACCTGACTATTTATATATTAAGAAAGAGGGAAGGGGGGTAGGTCTCTGATAAAAAATAATCAGGTGATTAATGACACTGCCTTAAGCAGAAGTAGACTTTTGGTCAGATTTATTATTCCTCAAAGCATAACTCTTACACTCTTTACAACTTTGGTACTCACGATATTTCTCTTTGGGCTTTTCGAAATTTTACCAAAAAGTGGGAAATCCAGCTTACCCCCTCCAAAAGATCGGCAATGTTTACTTCGTCCAAATTGGGAAGGCGCCTACCTAACCGGAATCTAGTCACGAGTGAGTTTCGACCTTATGAAATAAACAATGAATGACACGTGAAGCATTTTGGAGGAAACACGATACAAAATTTCTTTCTAGAAGGTTCTTTTAAGCGCAAGGTTCTCTACGGGTTTTTTATGATTTTACTCATTTATATATAATGCTTAGATGGATATAGAGTAGAGACTTATTCATTTAGTGTATTATATAATTTTTACAATCTAGTACAGGTAGGGATGCAAATCATTAACTCTTCCTGACGATCACTTGTACCAAAATTTCCTAAACAAAAGTTTAATTTTCTTTAAAATTTATTATATAAACAGGCTTTTGCCAATTAAATAAACTTGTTAAAAATACAAAATTACATATAGCTATCAAATTTTATAATATTTTAACTTGTTCTTGTTAAAATATATTAAATTTTAAATAAATAAATATTCTATTCAATTTTGCGATTTGGACCAAGGAAACTTGTCTTGCTCCTT
>QKWP01002466.1:0-65310 GCA_003550325.1 Gigaspora rosea
CCTTAACCATATATTAAACCACTAATTGAATGAACCCGGAAATACACGAACAAAAGAAATTTCTAAGAAACATTACAAAAGACTATATTGATCTCCAAGATTCTAACCAAAAGAATAACGCAGTCGAACAGATATTATCAAAGAAAGAACTAAACATAAAACTGCAAGGACTCCTTGACCAAATAAAAATCCAAATCCAGACCTTACAAGGACAACTCACATTAGAAGAAGCTTATAAAAACAACGAGTATACATTTCTATTTAAAAGAGCAACAGCAATTTACAAAACAATAAATAGTAACAAGTCAGAAGTAATAGTACAAAGGAAATACCTTTCGCAAATAAGAAAACTTGTAGAATTCTATATTAAAGAAAGCAACTTAACAGAATACTGGTTCTACCCAAAAAACACAGGCCTATTACGCTCACACGAGTATATCAAACCAACAATCGATCAGTTACTTAAAGGAACCTACGAAAAGAAAATTAAATATAATTATAAACTAATAAAAATTGAATAACCTATTTTATACCAAAATCAGAATTAAACGAATATTCTTATCTTGGATTCAGAAGAAAACACCAACGAATCCCAACAGCAGAAGAATTACTAGAAAGGACATATAGTAATAACAAAGAATACAAACCCATTAAAACAAAAGAAAAACAGTTTAAAGACACCCACGAAGAGGAGTGAATGTCATGGCAACCCATAAGGAGAACTCAAGAACCACAGTTATCAGAAACAGAAAAAGCATACTTAAACAGAACATTACTGGCATTAGAAGGAGCACGAAATATCCAGGAAAACGACCAAGACACACAAATAATATTTCCAAATACAGGATTAACTCAGGCAACCCAAGATTATCTATTACAACACCATACCCAGCTAATATTAGAAACCTCGACTACTAGAAGGAACCCAAGAACTAATAACTTAGAGATCATTGGAACACCTATAATCACTGAAGCAATAGGAATATTACTTCAAACAGCATTTGGACAATAAACTGTATATTACGCTTACGACCAAATCAACAATAAAAGATTGGGACTACCAACTGATATCTTTAATGCCGATAGAAAAACAAGTACTTATTATATAAAGAAAATAATATTACTACTCGAAAATTATAAATCAGAAATAGTAAAAGAATTAACAACACTTGAAACACCAAAACTAAAAGAATATTATAAAACAGCTCTTATATCAATATCAGTGAACCAAGGAATACTTGAAGAAAGGATAAAAGAAATTTCTATCCGAAATATAGAAGGAGAAATAGTTGATAAAATAATTGAAACCCTTTTACATATCAATAATACAAAGTGGACCAGCTTATAGAAGCAATACCTTTAACTAATATTACCATATTGTGGATGAACCACCTTACATTATCAATACTTACCTACAATCGAACAACAATATACTTTATAATTTTATTAGAACATACTATACTATTAATATCCATTTGTTATATAATCAAACTAATTAAAGAAGGGATTATCGAAGCCTATACTATTAAACTTGCCAAAGAACAATTTAATGAACGAAGAACAAAATAAAACATTAGAAGAATTAAGAAAATTCAGATTTAACTGGAAACCAATTTCAAGACCACCTAAAAATAGGAAAGCAAAAAGATACCCACGAAATAAAGACATTCTGGAATCAAGAGAGCTCATACAAATAACTGACGATATCTGGAATACAATTAACGACCTCATTGATCGAATAAACCCTACAAATAATTCAAGACTAGGAGCAATCCTATTGACACTTGAAGGAGCTAAAAGTATAGCAAGAGAATTCTATCCACATACACTGGAATACGATAAACAAAGACCGGATAGAATACCACCCCATATTTTAACAAGAACAGCAACCTTATTTCCGGATCTAACAGGAAGAGAACTTGTTAAGGAACAAAAGAAACAAAGAAACATTTACAACAATTTCTTAGATAACACACAAGCACAGATCGAAGGAATAAAGAAAAGATTACTAGCAGAGTCACCAGAATTTTGCAAAATATTTGAAGAAAACCCTGAAACAGAAGAAACAGAATTCTATTACGGAGACTATAATAACCAGTTCACAATATTACCATTCAGGTTTCATCATCTAATATTACACCATCTAGAAGCAATTGACAATATATTGTATTCTGAAGGAGCAAGAAATAAGATATATTTTGAAGAAGAAGAAAGTTACATATCAGCATATACGGAAATAAATAAACTTAGTCAAGAATTTCTAGACCAAGCAAAGAAAGTCAAAGAATTAAAAAAGGAAAAAGAAAGGCTTGAACAAGCCACTGACAAAATAATCAATAGAATACTACTGGAAAACAACAAATCAATTGAGAAACCAAAAAGAATAAGATCTAACTCAATCTAAATGAATATTAAAGAAGAAATAATAATAGAAGAATTGAAAGAAGAATATTTTAAAAGAACTGGAAGAAAAATAGAAGAATACGGATACTGCACAATTGCATCAGATATAAAAGAAATAGAACCAGAATATCTAGAACACGAAGAATTATACAAAAAGCTTGACTATTTACACTCTATAATAATTAATAATATAGGACAATATCTTATTAAAAGAAAAGAAACCTACGATACAGTAGGAGAATTAAATATCTACAATTGCTACTCCGACAATTGCACCTGGAATAAATTAACAATAGCAAGAGATATCTTTAAACTACAAGAACAGGTTTATCAACCCTATTTAGGACACGAGATAGGAATAGTTGCTGCAAATAAATTATATGCAGATATAATAGAAAATATTATCCTAAGCATTAAAGGAGACCAATTCCATCAAAAAATAGAAAGCACTATTGAAAAGGCATCTTAATGCAACCTTTAGATTTAGATATTCCGCAATACGATATTTCAACATTAATAGCATATTATATTACTAGTCATAGTAATAATATCAACACCTTTATTACTAACTTATTGGATAAAAACAGACCCATACAAAAATACAAATAAGTTACAACTCTCAATCCGAATCAACCAGTAACTATAGACCACAATACTTTAGTCACTTAGCAATAACAAGAAGAATAAAATTAAAACTAAAATATATTAGACCAGAATATTTATTTGAACAATATCATTTATTCCTTGTAAAACCAGAAGATTTAGGAGAAACTAAATATATCAAAAAGAACAAAAGAAAAGAACCAATAGAAAATTTATATAAAAACTTAGAAAAACTAAAATCAGACCTAAAAGCAGAATTATTTGAACTGGCACTACGATACGAATCTAAAAATAACGAAACGCTCAATATACATAATTGCTACGAAAACGAAGAATACTGGGAAATAGTAGAAACAATCAGAAGAATCAACCTAACTATAGAATACCAAGAGCAAACCTATAGTCCATACTATCAAGCACAACCAGAAAAAGAAAAACAGGAACGCTTACAAAGCTCCTATATAAAATTCCTTGAAGAACTATACGAAAAACAAGTAGGAATTTGGATAGCAAACCAATACTTAATAGTAGAGACCTACGAAGAACTTGAGAAATACCATGAACAATATTGGGAACGAGAATCTATTTCAGTATTGGAATTGCCCTTACAATGAAAATAAAATAATATCATTTTTACCAGAACGAAAAATGACACAATTAATATTATTCACAGAAATAGAAAATGAGACATAAATATTATTAGCACAAAGGATAAACCCAAATAAAGAATTTTATTTAAAACTAAATGGACCCAGAGGAAAAGCAATACATGAAAAGAATGAAAATATAGACGTATGTGTCATAAGAGAATGCTTTGAAGAAGCTGAAATAGTATTAAGGAACGAAAAACTGCTAAAAATATTTGAGGAAACATGCTACTCGACCGAAGAATGGAAAGCAGAATCTTGCCTACAAAGGGAAGCAAGTCATATAATAACCTTAGCAATCTACATACACCACTTAGAAGAACCACCAAAACATACAGGACCACACAATTTAGGACCATGGAACCTATACAAAATAGAAGAACTGTTAAAGCATCGAAATGAATTAATACCGATACTTGAAAAAAATATAGAATTAATAGATATAAAAATAAAAACCTACGAACAAGATATATTAGAACTACCTATAAATGCACAGAAATTAGAAGAAATAAAAATTAAAATGGGAAAACAACCACAACGGACCCGAGAAACTTTCAACTTTTTCAACGATATAGAATTAGAAATACCAGAAGAGAAAGTGCCCAAAATCATAGACGAACAGTTTCCAGTACTAGCATTAAACTTTGGGAAGTTATCTTAATTCGAAATCCAAACCTTGATCAAATATAAGAAAAAGATCCAAGAATTAATTAGACCACTTAGGAGAATTGAACACAAAATTCAAACAATAGAAAAATCATATAAAGGATTCAAGTATTTATCCATATTTGATAAAACTGAAAGAAAAATAATAGCCCAAAGATTTGGAGAAAACCCAACAATATTAGAATTATCCGAAGACAACACAATACCACATAGATTCCAGAACACGATATTTGAATTTGAAATTCATAAAAGTTCCACAAATAAACTAACGTACCTCAAACTCCGCCCATCTAAAGATCAAATACAGATCAACGGTACAACCAATGGAAAACAAACATGGGAATTCTTCCATAGGAATTATTCGAAATTACCCCTAATTTAGAAATTCCCGGCAACACAGAATCCGACCACACTGTGCAATACTATAGCTGGTCTAACCCTATACACTATACAGATGCATCATCTTATTTGACAACGCATTTTCTCATGATTCTGTGATTGGATTTTCACGATTTTGGGTCTGTTGGAATCGTCTCAAAGAGACAACCATTTTGGTAGTAAAATCATTTAAAACAGACCAGTAGATCAAAAATGATTTAGCTTTAAATTTTTTAAAAAATAAGCTCTACTTATAAATTCCAAAAATCGGAGCATATTTGCCCTTTTTTGTTTTGAATATAGTTATCATTGAAATCTTTATATAAAATCTAATGTGTATCAAATCATAAGTGTAGTAATATCTTTGAATAAGGATTCCTTTTGTCATTCTGCAATAGTAGGTTTTATTTTTTTAATTTATGATTATAAATATGCAATACAGATATTACTATAGTTTTAAAAGTATGCAGAGCTAACAAATAAAGAGTATTAGAGAGGGCATTACTATAATTCCTTTTTTATATTAATAAATTATCTAGATTTGATTATATAGAAAACTTCTTGGATTTTTAATCTATATAGCACATACTTATTTTATATTGCTCCAATTTTTGAAATTGAATTCCTTTTAATCTACTAGTCCATTTTGCTACAGTTAGAGATATCTGATATACTAATTAGGAAATTGGTTTCTAGAATATTCAATGCATCGATTCTCAAATTTGATTGGCTCTTGTACACTTTTCTGCCAGCATTTTTTAGAAATTTTTTTCTTCTAATTTATTATTAGAAATCTAAAAAAAACATACTAGTAGACAATATAAGACAACTAGTTTAAATAATCTACAATAATCTATGTAAGTTAATGCCTGTTAAAAAAGTAAATAAGACCTGAAACCAAGATTCTTTTATATACAAGCTAAAAGTAAGAAGGTAACCTTGCCTATAAATTATATGCTTTTAAGTTTCTTACCTTTGTGAAAAGGTTTTTGCTATAAATAGAACATTTGGCTTAATAATCCACTAAATAATCTATTATAGCAAATTTTACTACTAAAGTAAATTTTCTTAATAGAATGTTCAGAATTGGATATTAACAAAGCAAAGCAATAAAAAATAGATGATTCAAATTATATCTCATAGTTGGTAATAGCAAATTTTATTTATTTTCTTATTATTATAGATTAATATTTATATTATATTTTTTAGAACAGGTGGCTTTCATGGTGTTAATGAATATTTTTTTGTTTGGGAAGTAGTATACCATATAATTTATCATATTCTTCTGGATATACTACTAGTAATATAGTTGGATACTATCTAAATTTTAGAAAAAACATAGTATTTTATACTAAAAATGGAATCAATATAGATAACTAGCATTTATAATTAAAAGTTATATTTTTTAAAATGAATAGACAGAAATTTATTAATTATAAAAGATTTTAAGAAATTGTGTACCATCTATGTAGTAATTTCAAAGATATTCTATATCCTTGTATTGGTTTTAGATCAAGGTTAATAAAAATGAACTTTAGCAATAAAAATTTTAAATATTCTGGCAAATTTATTCATAGTGTTTAATTTTTTGGCTTAAAAAAATTTTTTTATATGGGAAAAGGTTTTTCATGCACCCGCATGTTCATGCACTCCCTATATAAACAATGATTATCAAAGATTGAAAATTATTGTTTTTTTTTATTTTAGTATTTTTGTTTTCATTTATTTTGTTATTAAATTTTTTTTAGCTTATCGCTTTTCGCTGTTGGTGTCATTGTCGTCATTGGTATCATTGTCAGTTGGTGCCTTTGTAGGCATTGGTGTCGCTGTTAGATTTCGTGAACTAATCATGCATTGCTGGTAGTCTTGTGGGTGGTCTTGCAGAAGATCTTGTAGGTTGGTCTTGCATTTTTTCTAACGTTTTTGTAGGATTTTTTTCGGTGTTCTTGCAGAATATGATCCTACATATTTCTTCGATATTTTTTTGGAATGGCTTTGCATTCTTTTTTGCTGTTTTTGTAAATGGTTTGTGCGTTTTTCCAGTGTTGTTGTTTTTATGTTTTGAGTAGTTCTTTACTAATCTATTTTCATTTTTTAGGTGTTTTTTGGGTTTGTCTTGTCATACTTTGTTGGGTCTGGTGTGTCTTTGTTGTCATTGGTTCAGCATTAGATTTTGTGAATTGATCTTGTGTCGCTGGTGGTCTTGCAGAAAATCTTGTGGGTTGGTCTTGCGTGTTTTTCCTTTTCCAATATTTATGTAGGATTTTCTCCAACATGATCCTATGTGTTTTTCTGGCGTTTTTTTGGAATGGCTTTGCATTCTTTTCTGGCATTTTTGTAAGTGGTTTGTGCGTTTTTTCAGTGTTGCATTTTTTATGTTTTTAGTAGTTCTTTTTTCCTTTTTTTTAGGTGTTTTTTTCTTTATACCGGATATGTCTTGTCTTATTTTGTTGGATCTGGGGATTGTCAGGTCATGGAACTCTTGGTGAGTAGTTTTCCTTATTTTGTCTTTGTTTTTATTTTTTTTTCTTTATTATATTCCCGTAATCGCTAACTATTCTTTCTTTTTGACTTGTTTAGGTTTTTAGATTCTTTGTAACGTGGAATCGGCATCAAGTATTAGTGAAATTGGTATCGTCGGTATGATGATATTTGTTGGTTTTGGGTTTTGTACGTAGAATCAGCACCAAGTATTAGTGAAGTTGGTTGCTGATGTTATTATCAGTGTGGCGATATTCATAGGTTTTGGGTTTTGTTGCATGTATTTACTTCGATGGGCACATTTTGTTTTTTTTAATAAAATTTATGATTGTTATGCGATAACGTTTAATTAAATACGGTATGATGTAAATATGACAAATAAAAAAATAAATTAAAAGACTTGTTTTTTCTTAAAAATATAAATATACTACATGATCAGTTTTGATTGGTTGTTTACAGGGTGCATGGCCGTGCAGGTGCACAAAAAACCTAAACCCTTTTATATATATTAAAAATTTTAGATTTATGTTTACAAATTACATATTTATTTTGTTGTAAAATATTACCAGTATTATAAATTATTATTGTAATTTTCCTAAAAATTAAATATTGAATTAAATAAAAAAAAATTAAAATACAGTACATATCATACTTACAACTATTTAACTAATTTATAAACCTTCTTTGCCCATATGTTATTTGGTTTAATTTTTAATAATTTCTCAAAGTCATCAATTAATTTATTATACAAATGTATTATCTTGTTGATAGCAAATTATTTAAACCAAGTTCCTGAATTTGTCTTTTAATCATATAACTAATTTCATTTCTATATCTTAAAGTTATTATATTATCTGGTTTATTTTCTAGCAAATTGGTTTAATTTTTAGCAATCTAATTAAATCTTCAAAGTAGAGCTCTGATAGACCCAGACTGAGGCTGGACTTTAGGCAAGTCCAAGTCCGGTTCGAATTTTAAACCAGACTCAAATTTAAACTATTTTACAACTTAGTCCAGTCTGAGTCCAAATATCAAACTTTTGGCTTAGTTCGAGTCCGGTTTGAGCCCAGTCCAAAAGTTTGAGTCCAGTCCAAAAGTCTGAAACCTAGTGATAGGTTTCATGTGTATGAATACGCATTAATGCGCATGTTTTTGAATTATGCACATTTATCCTATCAAAATTTATATAGAAAAATTAAATTAAAATAAGTAAAATTAACATTCTAATTTATCTATATACTTCAATTCTGGATCTGTTTGTTTTAACATTTTTGATTGGTCGCATCCAGTGTTGGAAATCATACGTTCACAGTTTCACAGTGAACATAAATTTTTTTAGAAATCAATGTTTTTATATTTTATGTTCATATAATATAAACATAAAAAATCAAAAATTTTATATTTTATGTTTACATAGTATGAATATAAATTTTAATTTTTATAATTTCTTATTCATAATTTAATAATATTTACCATATATTTCAAAATAAACCATCTTTTTTGAACACAAAAAATCTGGTAAGTAGCTTATTTTTAGATATAATCAATTTTTGGCCAATTGCAAATAGTCATTCTATTATAAAGTCTAAATTCTACTATGTGAACATATTTATTTTTGATGTGAACATTATAAAAAAAATATATATTCACAAAAATCATAAAACTTTTTTTGAATTTCCAAACTGGTCGCATCTGAAAAATGTGACCTAAATGTGGAAAAACTAACAGAAATACGTAAGATTTTATGACTATTATCATGGTCAAGTAATTATTATAACATTCGAGTAATTATTATGTTATTTTTTAATGTCCTTATTAATGCCTTTAAACAACACAAAAATCGTGAATATGAATTTTTCAAATTTACTTTGTTGTTTGATTGCCTAATATTTACAAACTATTTTAGGCTAAAAAAGTTCACGAATATGGAACGTTTTGTATAATAGTCTAAAGCTCAAAAATAAGTGCAAGTGCAAGAACAAGTGCAAGACATGACAAATGCTCCACTATAGATAAAACAGATGATTAATAAAAAAAATAGTGAATGTATTAGCAAATATCAATAAAAAGTTTCATTCAACCAAATATTTAGATGATTGATTTCTAGAATTTTTGGTCAGAATTTTTGCTGCCAAGATTATCTGATAATCAACTAATTTTCTCAATCTATCAACCAATAAAATAACGGTTATATTCAAAAGGTGATCAATGTGCTAAAACTAATATAGCAATATAAGGTTTTCTCTTTGCAACACTTATTTTAAAAAAAATTGGCATTCAACAATAAAGCTAAGCTGCATATTATCTGTTATTGAAGTAATGAGCTTTGTAACAAACTTCTTATAGGTTAGCTTATACTGATTCAAACTAACCCAATACTGTATGTTGCAATTACTAATATAACAAATTTTTTAATCGAATTTTTTATAAAGATCATGATAAAAATCACAAGAATTCTAAAGCAATTCAAATATAATTAAAAAAAAAGAAGCCTGTGATACTAAACCTATATCAAATATATTAGGTTTAGGGATGGTCTAAAAAAAATTGTTGTTGCAACAAATTAAAAAATCATAACAAATTAAAAATCATTATATCAGGGAAGTTTTTTTTTTTTCTTAAGCCAACTTTTTTTTATTTGGCTTTTTTTTTTTAAGCCCACTTTTTTCAAATTTTACTTTTTTTTCAGTATATCACATGAAATGTGTGAGAAATGGTTTAATTAATATTTTGGGTATGACCTATGCTGATTTTCACAAAATCCTTTTTTAGTAGAAGTAATGGTTTTTATTTATTCATTTTTGGAAGGAGTCAACATTTTTACATATACTATAATGTCATAAGTTGATTATGCAGTAAGATGCAAACATGACATTATTGATTATAAAATTTGAAAATTGTGCTATTAAATTTATAGTTCGTCTGTTTAAATGTTTTAATTGGTTACCTGCACATTATGTCATTTTAGATCATTCAAAATTTATAATAGTAGTTACTATGATATTCTAGAAATCTGTAACATTTTTGATCGTCTACATAATTGGAATATATTGCCAGTTGGTTTACTTGATTGTTGTGTGCAAATATTCTATAATTATATTAGGGCAATGATATTTATTATGTAATATTTTAGGAGGTGGGTCAGACAAAATCTTACAATACACAAACTAGACTACTAGCCAATCAAAATCAAGAATTATTTAACTATAATTATAACAAAATATGGGATAAATATATTTTTTGTATAACAAAATTGGGCATTTTGATTGGTTTTAGGTGGGAGTAAGAGGTAAGCCTCTATAGTAAATGGATATTATGTAATAAATGTCATGGCCCTTATCATAATGGTTTGTCATAGATTATTACTACATTATTCTCACTCAGATTTCATATTAAACACTCTCTTTATTAGAGATTATGAAGATACATAATGGGAGTAGTGCTCCACTCCTTCACTTTTCTCTTTACTATTACATACTGTGCTCATAACAACTCTATACATATACATAACAACTTACGTATACTGTGCTCATAACAACTTTATATACACGTAATATATCACATAATGAAGCATAATTGAGAATTGCTAATGCTAAGGTATGGTATATCTTTTTTTTTCTAATAGCGAGTCCAAGCCCATACTTATAGTGTAGCACATTCAACTCATTATATGCAACATCAATTTTTATAACAGCAAGTTTGAGCCCATGCTATGATGCGGCGCATTCAACTCAGTTTCACATAACAATCTTAACGAGTTTGAGCCCACACTATAGTGTAGCGCATTCAACTTGTTACATATGACAACAGGCAGAGTGCTAGATGCTAGATGCAATGAAAGAGAGAGAGTGGGAGGGATGGGTGCCAGATTATAATTTGGCACTGAAGAGAACAAGTGACAAAACAAGTGAAGAAAGAAAGTACTGAGATTTACCATTTACTTCTACATGTATCTTTATAAGGGGGCATCCAGAAATAACATTATACAAGAGGGATGAGGGGTCTAACAAAATATACTGTTTTTCCTCTTAAGTAGGGGAATCAAAAAAATATAATGCTATTTTTTAGAAAAAATCGTCTAAAAACTGATCCAGTGGTCCAAATTTAATAATTTGGTACCATTTGATTCATCTCGGTTAGAGGAGTCAAATGGTACCAATTTCATTTTATTTGGAATACTAATCAAAGTTATTGGCCAAATACTATTGGTTATTATGTTTTTTTATAAAATAACTATAAAATCAATAGTTTTTGTGAATAACTATTGATCCAGTGATCCAAATAAAATGATTTTGGTATCATTGGATTCGTTTCACTAAGGCAAATCGAATAGTACCTAAATCATGCAAATCAGATTACCATATCACAATATATTCAAGTTTTTGTAAAATTTTATATATAAACATACAGATTTTGAACTACTATGAGGGGGTACATAACGTTATTTATGGATGCCCTCTAATCTCTGCATATCTAAAATTATCACATGCATCTATAATCTCCATTGCATACAATCATATGCTATTACCTTTTTCATATAAGCCTCAATTTCATATAACAAGTTATCCTCGTGATAATAACCTAGCGTGACTTTGTCAATGCATAGGGCTATTATTCTCACTTGGATTTTATATTAAATACTCTCTTTATTAGAGATTATGAAAATACATAATGGGAAACAAACAGAGGATCGATTTGGATCACAAAGAGGAAAATAACAAAAAAGCCAGAGCAACGTTCTAAAGCCATTCTTGCTAGAATGAAAAGCTGAGGAGATGCCTAAACCTATCTTTCTAAAGTAAGAAGCCAGAAAAATCCTAATTCTATTCTTACTAAAGTAAGAAACAGGAAAATGTCTCAAATCTTCTTTCCTTTTCCTTCTTCTTCTTTTTGCCAAGAAGACTTCTAAATCTATTCTTTCTGTATGGACAGAAGCAGCCTAAGGTACCTCACCACTAGTTGTGGATAGCCACCCACTGATGCTCATTAGGCTGGTCTCTATTGCACCTGCTGCACCCTATAAACAAAAATAAAAAACCTAAAAACTACAAAAAACGGCAGTCTAAACCTACCTCAGGTAGGTTAAATAAAAATATTGGGAAGGCAATTTTGCTTATATATAACTATCTAAAACCCAACCAAACCCTAATATAAGAAGGTCCTAACACTAAAGTTAATCAAAAAAATTATTAAGAAATATGAACTGCCCCACTTTAGACATCACCCTTTTTTAGTAACCTCTGAGTTATATTAGAGTTTTTTAGGATCCTCCTATACGTGTGTTATGAACAAATTACTTACCCTGTAGCTTATAGTATTAACCTCACCTGTTGTTATGAACTTCTCTTGACTTGGGAACAGTAGGTTCTTATTTTTTTATATTTTTTATTATATTTTCAAGATGGTCAGTTTTCATAAAATTTACTGTCCTATTGTCATGCATTCAATTATACTCAAAAACGCAGATTCTTATTCTTCCTTATTTATTATTATTATTATTATTATTTATTTATTTATTTTTTTTTGTTTTCTTACTCCATTCACAGGAAAGTCATTGTCATAAAACAAAACGTTACCAAGACTAGGACCCTGAAATATACATAGATAGGTCAGGTTAACTATAGGGTTACTAAAAAAGGAAATATCTGCAGAAAAACTTCAAAAATAAGCAAAAATTACTAAATAGAAAAGATCTGCATAAAAAACCTCAAAAATAAGCAAACTCATACTTGACCTATCTATGTATATTTCGGGGTCCTCCAAGACTCCAATCACATAATAGAAGGCCATGAAGCATAAGCTTGAAGAATAAGCCCCAAGTTTGTAGAAGAAGATGAGAACTTAAGGCTAGCTATATCATATTGTCTCTCGCTATTGGGTATATTGTGAGGTATTTCATTATTCTTCTGATTTTGGAGGTTGGTGGTTGTTTGTTCTGTAAAGTCAGTAGTGCTTCTTGTTTTCTCTTTTTTTTTTCTATTACTTTATAGTCATAAAGCAAAATTATTATCAGATTTTTAAATGTATTTATATCATAAGAGAGTAGTAAGGCAAGATACAGATGAGAAAAAAAACGTGGCCATGGTATTATTCTCAGATTTTATTTTTTTTTTAAAAAATGACATTCTCTTTCTTATCACATAAATTCCAAATATGTTAGCAGTAAAGCCATTTCTGCTTCTATGAAGGAATAATCTAAGTTCATATAAATTGTTCTTTATAGAATATGCAATAGTTTTTCTATCAGTTCATGAAATAATTTCAGCTGCATGTTCTTTGTTTATAATTGTTGAAAATTATTTCATCAATCGCAATAGTATTGTTTGTATTAAAATAATATAAGGTGGAAGAATTATTGATGATATTGGCCAATAGCATTCCTATGAACCTGAACTGAACTGAACTTAGGTCAAGTTTAGGTTCATATTTAGGTTCAGTATTGAACCTGAACCTAAACATTTTTTAAAACATGTTCAGGTCCAGGTTCAGTATTGAACTTTTAGAGCTGCTTCAGGTTCAGTTCAGGTTCAATTCATAAGTTCATGAACATGTTCAGGTTCAGTTTGGTGTTCATATGAACTAGTGATTCTAGGTTTAGGTCTGGGTTTGGTCTGGTCCAGACCAGACTCAAACTCTAAATTTTATTATTAAAACTTTAAACTCAATCATAAGTTTGGTCAGACTAGTCCAAATTTTGCAAATTAGTTTGAGTCTGAATAAAAATATACATATTTTTGGGTCCGTATTATTTCGCCGACAATCACTTTACCGACATAACATTTTACCGACAAATACTCATCGACAAGTTCATTTTACCAACAGTTTGTTTCACCGAAGTTCATTTCACTGACAAGTTTTTTTTCAAAAAGCACCCTAACCTTTGCTCTAATTCTATCTAATTCTACCCTGACTCTAACGACAATGACCAGAATTACTTTGTCGGTGCAATGAGCTTCGGTGAAATAAACTGTTGGTAAAATGAACGTGTCAGTGAATAATTGTTGGTGAAATGTTATGTCAGTGAAGTGATTGTCGATTAATTGATTGCCACCCATATTTTTGATACTAAACAAGTTTACTTAGAGTGAGAAGTATAAATCAGTTAGTAAAATTTAGAGAATCATAGCATTTTGTATAATTTTATTAATAAAATTATACAAATTTCTATAATTCTCAAAATTTTACTAATTGATCATAACTACTAAGTAAACTTGTTAAGCACTAAAAAATACATCAAATCAGCATATTTTATTTTACTTTTCTTAAAATTTGAAGAAAAGATATTTAATTTTAGAAATTTTTATCAAAAATTCAAAATTAAGCATCTTTGACGCAAATTTTAAAGAAAATAAAATAAAATATACTGATATAATGTATTTTTTGGCGCTAAACAAGTTTACTTAGATCAAGAAGCTATGATCAATTAGTAAAATTTGAGAATTATAGCATTTTGTAAATTTTATTAATAAAATTATACAAATTTCTATGATTCTCTAAATTTTACTAATTGATCATAGCTTTTTGATCTAAGTAAACTTGTTTAGCACCAAAAAATACATACCGTATGTTAATATATTTTATTTTATTTTCTTAAAATTTGTGTCAAAGATGCTTAATTTTGAATTTTTGATGAAAATTTTTAAAATTAAGCATCTTTTCTTCAAATTTTAAGAAAAGTAAAATAAAATATGCTGATTTGATGTATTTTTTTGGTGCTTAACAAGTTTACTTAGTGCAAGAAATTATGATCAATTAGTAAAATTTAGAGAATCATAGGAATTTGTATAATTTTATTAATAAAATTATACAAATTTTTATAATTCTCTAAATTTTACTAATTGATTTTAACTTTGTGATTTAGGTAAATATGTGCATATATTATGAACCTGAACATGTTCATGAACCTTGAACTGAACCTGAACTGGACTTTTTTAAGTTCAGGTTCAGGTTTAGGTTCATTGAACCTGAACCTCTATTGAACTGAACTGAACTTCAGAACCCTATTGGCCGATTTGGATCTACAATTCTTTTTCTTATGTCTTTCCAAAGATTTGTTTCTAGAATTGGTTGGTATAGTTGTACATTATCAACAATGTCATTACCAGATATTTGAAAGTAATGAAAAAGGTGTAAACAATAGTTGTAAAATAGTTTTCAATACTTAAGAATTTTCAAGAGTCCAATCTTCAGGATCTGATAGTAAGCCTTAATTTTTCGCCATTCCCCATTTAATAACATAATTCCAAAATTTTCCTTCTTCCATTTATAAATCATCTTTGTATTTTCTTGAAGTAAAGTCTTCAGAGTCAAAGACCTTATTTGGATATTGTTATAACATTTTGTAATTCTTGGAGCTGATTATTTTCAAAGCTTCTTTTATAAGCATCAATGAAATGTAAGAGAGGCCAATAAGACGGTTTTCCATCTTTGAACATATTTTTATAGTGCAAATCTTCAATATTCTCAAGTAATGATTTATTCATTTAGTTCTAATAAAACGCTTTTATCATTTTGGCATTTTTCAAAAATTTCACAAAGACATTTTTTAGATCAATGTTTCTCTGAATTTTAATCCCAACATTTTCGCATAAGGTTTACATAATATTGTGGTACTTCTTTATTAACAGCAGGTCTTAAATTATAATAACATATTAAAAACCCAAGTTTTGACATATCAAGTTTTTGATTGTACAGTACTGGACAGCAAAAACCATCCATTTTTTTTGGTATTGTTTAAAGTCTAATAACTTCACAACAAGTATTTATTTTAAAAATCCCTCTTACAAATTTTTTATTTGTAACCTAATCTACAAATCTGTAAGACAGATTTTTAATATCTTGCTTTTTAAAGAAGTTATAAGGGCTTAAAGTTTAGCAACTTTAATAGTAAAGCAGAAATTTGTCGCAGAACAATCGACCAATCAGATGATACTAATCACATGCTTGTAATTTGATTAGTTAATATTTATTATTAAAAATCTAAAATTTGGCACTTATTATATAAAACAAATTATTTTTATATTTTTAACCAATCAAAATTTTGTTACACAAAAATTAGCCAATCAGGATTGTTATAAAATTCTCAAATTTGGTGCCCTAAAAAAATGGATGGTTTTTGCTGACCGTTACTGTATGATATAGTTTTTCCATATAAAATTTCCCACATAATTATACCAACCGAATAAATATCAGATGCTTTAGTGTATGGTTGGCTGATCAAAACTTCTGGCACAACGTATAGTAAAATTCCAAAAATTCTATCTGATTTTGATTTTAATGTAATATTAGCTGATATTGAAAGTCCTAAATTAGCATTATATGCATCTTTCAAGTCATTTGTAATATATTTTTCACTATGTAAATCCTGATGAATAGGAACTTGAAAATGAATTATTTGAAGATTTGACGCAATACATTGCAGTAGATTTAATTTATCTTTCCAATCCATTTTCGATATAGTATATAAATTTTGGTGCAAACTGCCTTTTGTTGTATATTTCATAACAAGCATATATTTTCCAGAAGTTTTATCTTTTGGTATACTGAAATACTTCAAAAATATTGGATCTTTAAGTCTAATATCACAATATGCTTTAACTTTTTTATAAATTTTCTGTGATAATTATTTGATTCATGAAGCAATTTAAGTGATACAGATCTTACTAAATTTTGTCTTTTATCAACCTGTTTAGCATAATATGCATTATTTTCACTCAGATTTCATATTAAACATTAGAGATTACGAAAACACATAATAGGTATAAGGCACCATAAGTAAACAGGTTGGATGGGTGGTCTTTCATAATTTATGCTATCAGCATCTTGCAATACTTGTTGCATGTACGTAATCTATCGCATGTAATTACATGCATATCATTCCAATTATCTAAGCCACAATTGGGATGCTCCTTCTTATTTCTTTGTTTTTTTTTAAAAGAAATCACTTTACACATCATTTGCATTTTTTTTTGAAAGTTAGCTGAATACAAGAGCAGCAGAGTGAAAAAACAGCCTGATTGGCTGGAACACCTGCAAAAGTAGCAATCATGATTGCACTAGGGGTTACTGTAGAAACAGCTAGTAGTTTCCTGTTCGCCGCAGCAAGCTGGTTGTTAATTTTCAGCCTGTTTCAGTTCTTGTTTGAATTACACCAATGCATATGCATTGACATATGGGGTCTGTTCCTTGAAAATGACCTTACGGGACATAGTAAATCATATGATCAAAACTTGATTTTCAAGGAACAGACCCCATATATTAATTAAGGACCGGGAAAACTATATGTAAGGTCCCTGCCAAAAAAATCCAAAATACATATCTATGCGATGTGCAATATGATGGCTATTTGGCTATTTTCATCCAAATTTGGTAATAAACCCAAAAAAGAAAAGATTTTTATAAGCAAATTACTATTGTTGCAAATCATTCAATATATGATTTTTACTAGTAGTGACATTTATATAATTTAAAGTACTTTTCAAATTATAGTGTAGCGGGACCTTATATATAGTTTTTCTGGTTCTGTTAATTATGCATGCATAGATTTTTTCGCTTTATTGATCTTTACATGCATGGGCATTTGGGCCATAGTTGTGGCTGTGTGGTCGCTTCTTTTTTGGTCATGTGATTTATTATCACTCTGCATTATCAGGATCATATGATAGACACTGAGTATTATCTTCATTACAATGTGCTCCATATTCAGATTTTTGAGCAGTGCAGCAAGCGGCATCATTGTATAAGAATTCTTTCTTCTTTCTTTTTTTTTCAATTTCGTAATAATAACACCAGCAGTTTTTTAAATCCATTGAATTATCTGTCTCAGCAGGTTTGTTTTCATCCTTTTCAACTCCTATATAAGGATACTAGTGAAATGTAGTGAATTGGTGAAATTGGTAAAATTATTTTACTAGCATCCATACACCTATCCCATGTCACCGACCATTTAGATTACCTGTATTTACCAATTTTTTAACAATTGTCAGAATTTAGTTAATTGAGAGCATCATTTGTTAATTTAAATTTTTTTTTCGAAATTGTATATATTTTTAGGTTAGTTTTCTCTTTGAGGAATACCATTTCCTTGTAAAGTATTGGACTGGATGCTTCATAAACTATTGAGTTTAAAATCAGGTTCATCAAGGTTCTTTCATTACTATTTCGCCTACCCGTATTATAATATTTATTATTACCTTTCATGACTTTTATGACTCCATAGAATGGAATAACATGTTTAGATAGTAATGAACTCTTTGTAATCGTTTAGGCACACTAATCAAACTTTTTTTTAGTGTTTTTTGACTATACTTGCATCAAGTTTCTTTGAAGAAAATTGTGAGTGAGTTCCTCTTTTTCTTTTTCTTTTCTCTCTTTTTGCAGGGTATTCAGAAAGTACTTTTCCAATAAAGCAATTATCAGGATAATTCATGAAATTGCTATAATGCTTTTTTTCATATTTCTTTATTGTTTTCTTTATTGTTTTTTTCTTCATATTTCTTTAAACTGGAGCACAGGTTTTTGTATAGCATGATAGAGCCAGATTATAGTCGAGTACCGAAGAGAACAAGTGACAAGACAAGTGAAGAAAGAAAGCACTGAGATTCACTATTTAATTACACATGTATCTTTATAATCTCTGCATATCTAAAATTATCATATGCATCTATAATCTCCATCATATACAATTATATGCTATTACCTTTTTCATATAAGCCTCAATTTCATATAAGCTACAAATCAGATTATCCTCGCGATAATAACCATAGCGTGACTTCGTCAACACATAGGGCTATTTTAAAGACTTTCTTTAACTGAATTAATAAAAAAATCATTATTCCTACCAAACTAGAATTTTAGATGATCATACTTATTTTATAATGGCCTCAAGTCAGCATCAATTGCAATAATTAAAATAAAAATATATTAATTTTCAAAAATAACTGCATCGTGAATTATTAAAACTCAATTCTGACTGGTCAATTTTAGTACTTATGCAACTAATCATATATGTAACCAAGTTCAGAAGTGATAAATATATTGTATTTTTGTTATTTCAACAAAGTTCATTTACTCTAGATAGGCAAGAATTGTTAATTAAACTATTAACAAAAAATAACATGTATAAATTGTAGGTAATACCAGGACCCCGAAGAACTCTGATATAACTCAGATCCAGACTGAAAATTTTAATATAACTTTATACACTTAATTTTATTAAAAGCTTTATACAAAATTATCACATAAGTTCAAATTTACTATAAATTATACAATTTCAGATCTGAGTACCAGTATGATCATGTTAACCACCAAAGCCAAAAACATAATTACACAAAAAAAAGTGACGAAGAGAAAATCAGAAACTTATCTAGAAAAAGAAGGGCGGTAGTTAACCATGTTCAAATTCAACAACAAAATTTTTAGTTCCGAAAATAAGCTACCCATACGATCGATGAACGTTGCTACATAGTAAAGTCTAAATTTTACTAAGCAAATCGATTAAAGTCGCATAAGTAATATTGTTCAGCAGATCAAAATACGCGTACCCTAAAAATTTCATACAAATCGGAGAAGATTTATTATTTGACTTTTAATTTTTACGTTCAACGAATTTTTTTTTTATAAAAAAAAAACCATTGAAAGTAAAAATTAAAAGTCAAATAATAAAAAGTTCTCCGATCTGTATGAAATTTTCAGGATACGCGTATTTTGATCTGCTGAACAATGTTACTTATGCGACTTTAATCGATTTGCTTAGTAAAATTTAGACTTTACTATGTAGCGACTATAATCGATTGACCAAAAATCGCTTTATAAGTTACTCCCGATTTTTTTCTGCATATTTATTTATTGTTTATAACATATTTATTTATCGTCTACAGCATATTTATTTATTGTCTACAGCATATTTATTTATTTATTTTACTTATTAAAGTTTTGTATTCAAAAATAAGCTACCTCTTTATTGTGCTTTAAATTACTTAAAATAGTAAATAAGCTACCCACGGTTTTTTTTGTTAAAAATCGGCAAAAAAGGTAGCTGCAACATACGGTATATATCGATTTATATCTACTTAAAAATTTTCCCGATGTATATATAGTATCGTTATACAAAAAAAGATCGTACTTGTTATAAAGATCATATTTGTTATACAAATAAACATCTAACTTTTCAAAAAATTACCAGTTGGTTATACAAATTTAAACATAAAACATATGAAAAAATTATATATAAGTCTATACAAAGCCAGATCTCAGTATTACATATATTCTTTGGGGTCCTGTAATACCGGTATAAAAGATTTATGTATTCTAATACGCATATATAAAACAAGTGCCAAAATTTGATCAAAACACAACCACTCAACGCGTACAATTCAATTTTAGTTATCATGATCTGGTTCATAATTCATAAGTGCTGACTTATATTATTAAAAAAATAATATGTATTTGTTATAAAGATAAGTTTTTGAACTTTTGATTTTACCCTTTATTACTTATCTGATTAGGCTCTATAATAGCATATACGATATGTAATCACAATTAATAATATCACAAATTTTTCACGAGTTGAATCTAATAAATAATAAACAAGCTTGAAAACACCTGAAGTCACATTTTTTCTCTTGGTATTATTCTATACATTTCAGATTCATTTCAGATTTTTAACTGTGCACTTTTTTCTATTGATTTTATTTTATTTTATTTCTAAATAAATATCTTCATACTACAGTGCATATCATATCATTTATCTATTAATGCTATTGTTATTATTCTTACATATGGGCAGTCAAAAGTAGAAACCAAGGAATTTGACCTTTTTTTAAAAAATGAGCTTTTAGATTAATCAATTATATTTTTTAAAGCTGATTCTTTTTTATTTAATAATGAAAATATAATATATTAGTAAATTTTAAAGCTATAGTCGTTTAAAAACTTTTAAATAGTAAAATGACAAAATCTAAAAATAGATCAATGTTTAATGTCACACAATTTTCATCGATAGATCTATAAAAATTAGCTAATCAGTTGAATAACAAACAGGTTTATAGTCCGGAATTGTTATTTTTAGATTTTTTGTTTTTGTGTAACAAAATATGTTTTGCCAATTATCTCAAAACTCGTGATCATCCAATTTCCTTGGTTTCTACTTTTGACCGCCCATATGGGTCTTTGCCAAAAGAAAAAGAACTCTTTTTGGGACTATAATAGTCCTAAAAGCAAGAATTCCAATATGGTATGATTATCATGTGATTTACGATATCTACTTTATAATCTGAAAGTTGCTAAAAATATTTAAAAAATTGGTATACTAAAATTAAGATATACCATAAATAACTAAGAGTTGAAAATTTTAATTGTACAAAATTTTGCTTTTGCTTAGGTAGAATAATGCTAGTGTTAGGATTTGAATGTGTTTTTGTTTGATTTTATAATACATGACTGATCTTTTCGAAATGGTATTAAAACCAGTTAGGTTAAACTGTTAAACGAACAGACAATTTTTTTTTTAGGCAATTACAAATAAACTATAGTTGAAGTTAAAATAAGTATAAATAAGGTAGCTATATCACTATGTCATGCAAAATCAGAAACGGAATAATTTATATCATTTATAGTATTAAAATTTTATTTATCCTTCACTTTTAACCAATTTTGTTGGCTAATTTTAGATCATGTAAATCTCTTAAACTCCTAAAAAGGAACCATAACTTTGTGCCAATCGTTCACATTTTGAACTCCTAAAAAATAAATATCAATTATGATGCCAAAAAAAGTTTCTTACAAGATTTTAATTTAATCTATTACTCGAATTAATTTCAAAGATAGACTTGAAAATCCACAACCTCATTTTCTCTTTGTATCACTCAAATTATTTTTATATATTTTAAGTTTATATAGTACATTTAATTTTATTATTTCAATCTTTACCTCTAATTATTCTAATTAAAAAGATGACATACTACTTTTTCTTATTCATTTTATTTTTTATTTCAATTAACTCTTTATCAATATCGTCGTTTATAATTTTACAATCATTTTGCCATGTGTTCATGACATATCAAATTACTATAGAAATGAAACAATTTGGCCATAAATATTATAGATAAGCAGAATGTTATTAAGGGTTAAAATTATTTAGCAGCACAAAATTTTCTTTATATAGTTAGTTTAAGCTAAATGGTATTAAACCCAAGTGGGTTAAATTGTTAGGCGCATTAAACGATTAATTGTTAAAAAAAAAACTTTTTTTCTAGGCGATTTCAATTTTTTGATTGTAAAGATATATATAATTAAAATTAAATAAAAACTTTTAATAAATAATCTAAAAAAAAATACAAATAAAAAATTAATTTTAGCACAGACATTTGAACGTGCCTAACTACTAGTCAGTTAATAAAATTTTTATATTATAAACCATTTTTTGAATTAATTATAATAGTAGTTTGTAAAAAATGGATCAAAATTGTTGTAAAAAAATAAAAAGTATAATTTGTTCGTATAAGAATCTATACAAATGGGTAGGCTTGTATCAAAATGTATTATTTTAAAAACTAGATGATTAGAATAATCAAATTATTAAATTTGATCAGATCTGTATAGTATGACCCTATTAATTCTGGTCATACTGACTATTGTATAGTATGGGGAATTATAGCAGCATTCATATGTATGTTGCCCATATTTCTATTCTGCATTACAAATTGATCTGCTGATTTTTAAAAAATCCTATTTTGATAGGAGTAATGATTTTTGTTTGTTTATATTGTGATTTTCAATTTCTAATATGGGGTATTCCTATTGAAAGGGCCCATTTTTACATTCATCTCATTTTGAGATAATTGAGTTTAACCAATTGTTTTGATTTTCGGACTGATCCAGGATTAATCAAATTTCACAATTTTGATTGGTTAAATGTAGCAGGTGACTATCGGGTAGCCTTGTGATGTGCTTGGCCTTAGACAACTTCGTTTAATATTTCTTTTATATTATCTTTATTTTTAATTATGCAAATCGACTTTAATTTTAATTGAAAAATGGCAACCATGTTAAAATGTACATGAATCTAATAAAAACTCAATTTTTGAAAAATTGTAAAAATGGGCCCTTTTAATATGGGGCACCCCATATAATGATTTCATTGTCACTTGTCATTTATTAATAAAGCAAGGATGTTTCAAATATTGACTATTATGTATTCCTATTACTATTATACCATTTTTGAGTATTCATATGATTGTTAAATCTGACTAATAACATTATTTTTTTTATCTATGATTATACTAGTCCTGCGCGGTATCATATATTGTGCAGCTATCCTTATTTTAGAATTAGAATGCTAATCTCGGATCTGAACATGTTTGCAAACTTCGGACTGGACACGAACTAAACCTATAATAATGTTTGAGTCCAGTTTGGGTTAGGTACATTAGGTTCAGGTCTGAGTTCGGTTCTGAAATTTTTAAAATTTATAGTTTGAGTCTGAGTTTGAGTCCTGGTCTAGTCAAACTCGAACTCGGACCAGATACGGACTTCAAAGCCCTACTTCAAAGCTTCATCATATTTGTTTATAACAAAATATATAGTAATTTGTCTTGGTACAGTACGAGAGGACCTCGAAGAACTCTGATACAACTCAGATCTAAGTTTGTATAATTTTAGTAGTATTTTAGCCAAATAGATGTATAAAATAAAGCAAATTTAAAAAATTTACTATAAAAAAATGCAACGTTTAATGAATTTCTATACAAAATTTTCTTTTTTAAAATTATTTGAGTTGTATCAGAGTTCTTCGGGGTCCTAATACAGGAAGCCTTAAATCAACTAGTTCTATATAGGTGGCCAAATTTTGGGTTGGATCAGAACCAATAAAATTGCAAAAAATTTTGCAAATAAAAAAAAAAAAACTGACCTGAAATCTAATCCAGCAAACCAAAAAAAAATTTGAAACTTAACTTTAGGTTAGAAGTTGGGTCTGAGCCAATCAAATTGCAAAAAATTTTACAAATAAAAAAAAAAAAAAACTGCAGAAAAATGTTTAAAAATTTCTAAAATTTTTAAATTTTTTAAACCTTTTTTGTAATTCTGCCCAGCACTATAGTATTGCTTACCAAAATTATAGTGGCCAAAATTTATGATTATTAATAAAATTAGATAACTTTAAACCTTTATAACTGTAGTTAAACTTAATAAATTAAAAAACAAATACTATAGCTTTATTCTTAAAGTCTTTCTTTACATTTCTATAAAAAAAATTGGTCTAGCTATACTGGTTATTTTTTTATAACATTTTAAAAATTATCAATTTCACTTGTTGATTTAAGAGTTCCCGCACTGTAGTTTAATTCATCTGTATTATTTGGTTTTTTTCTAGCAATTTTGTGTATTCAATTATAGTACTAGTTAGAGATTGTACCCATTTAACCGATTACTTGAAAACCGTAATGTTATTGCTATTCCAGAATAAATTATGCTTAACTGGCTAATTCGGATAATTATATCATATGACCTTTGCTATTGTGATTGGCTAGTTATAGTCTAATTCTAAAAAAAAAAAAAAAAATTCAAAAAAAGCAAGTTAAAAAAAAAGAGAAAAGCAAATTAAAAAAATTGGTTAGAAAAAAAATTAAAAAAAAGAACCAGTCAATTAATTTGCTTGATTGGCTTACATTATATACAAAAACTGGCTGTAGATATAGCAAAATAAAATGGAAAATTACGTGCTATAAAATTATCTATATTCAATTATAAATTATAAAATTTTACTTGAACTTTTGAAATAATCCTAAAAATCGAAGCTGATCATATTGATATTGAGAAACCTTCATTCAACATTTTAAATTTTTTTTTTTTTTTTTGCAATTAAGAATTCGATAATACTTGGGTATAAAGTTAAACAGTTTAGTTACAATGTATTATTATAAACTGGATAACCCGAAATTATATATTTATCCAGATAGATTATGAATAATCCGGTTTAGAAACCAGGTTGTTATTTGTAAACGGGCAGATACCCAGGAATTAAATTTTATAGCGGGTCTGAAGATCCTATTTAGCTAGCACGATTTTACACATAACTGCTAATTTATAATTAGTAAATTTTTGTTTTTGGTAAAGTTACATTTTGAAAAAGTACAAAATTGGCAAAATTTTAATTCGATTTTTGTACTACTTTTTCTCTTCTTTGTACTCTATATTTCCAAAAAATTTAATTTGAAGTTAATTAGTTAAGCTAAATAGGATCTTCAGCTCAAAGTTTATAGTAAATTAGTAGTAAATTCATATGTTTTTTTAAAAATTTCAATTATAGAAAGCAATGAATGGGACATGTCCTATGCCTGTTAAACTATATAGCTCACTACTTTCTGAACAAAAAGTATATCTATCATCATTATGATAACCACACCCTTATAATTCTTTTTTCTTGTTTTTTCTGTTCTAAGATATGATATAAATGTTAATCTATAATAATAAGAAAATAAAATAAAAATTTGCTATTAACAAGCATGAGAATTATTTATTTTTTTATTGCTTTGCTTTGTACAATATCTGATTCCAATCATTCTATTAAGCAAATAGAATTAAAAGATTATAAAATTTATAATAAAAGTGATGTTTATAAAATTATTATTAATGATACCAATTTTTTCTATTGTATATAATTTTAATTTCAAAGTAAAAATAATCTATACTCTGAAGGGTCAGGATGATTTGCTTGAATGATAGCAGCTTTAAAGTTATCAGAATCTTTAATTTAAAATTTTTTTAATAAATTAAAAGGTTATAACAATATTCTTTAAATACCAATGATTACAGTAGCACATTAAATAAGTTATTGCATGATTTCTCATTTTTCATATTACCCATAATTACTTTAAATCCATTTGAATCTATGTCAATAAATAGCAATTTGTCCCATGCAGTTGGCAAAACAAAATACATTGTATGAAGGTATTAATTTAAATATCCCATTGCTGTAGGTAAAAGTATTGTATATACATATATATATCTGGTATGTATGCACAGTCTTGGTTGTTACATTTTGGCCTTGCAATTTTATTGGCTAGTCACACAGAGCAGATGATCACATGTAGAATAATCAAAAGGAATCTAGAATAGCCTGATCAACATTTTGTTACTGTAAAATTATCCTAATTGGGTTCGTATTATTTCGCTGACAATCACTTCACCGATATAACATTTTACCGACAAATACTCACTGACAAGTTCATTTTACCGACAGTATGTTTCACCGAAGTTCATTTCACTGACAAGTTTTTTTTTCAAAAAGCACCCTAACTTTAGCCCTAATTCTACCTAATTCTACCCTGACCCTAACGACAATGACCAGAATTACTTTGTCAGTAAAATGAGCTTCAGTGAAATAAACTGTCGGTAAAATGAATGTGTCAGTGAATAATTGTCAGTGAAATGTTATATCGATAAAGTGATTGTCGATTAATTGATTGCCACCCATCCTAATTCGGTATATTCCCTGACTGAACTACCAAAATGTTTGTTTCAATAAGATGATTCTAACAAGCCAAAATTGTTGAAATCCAATTACTGTATCCCAAGATCATTCAACTTTTTTATAATTTTAATATTGATTTTTAGAATTATTAAGCAAAAATGGTTCGGTAATTTTAGTATATTTTTCCGAAAATGATTATTATAACAGAGCATGATCAGGTAACCACTCATAGATAGACTTTGTAACTTATTTATACCTTTTTTAGAAATATAATATTATACTAACAAAAGTTCCTGTAAAAATTATCTTTAGCTTCAAATGAATGCCAATATTAACTTTAAAAATAATCTCAAATAATCTCTAAGTTTGACAGACTTTGCTTAGAAGGCAAAGTATACTTTCCGTTTATTGGGCAATGCAAAGTTAACTTATAAAAATACTACAGACATTCAACTAACCAAAGAAAGTTAACTAAATGTATTTGTTAATGCTCAACCAAGTTAATCTAAATACACTATTATTAACTATTTAGTTTGGTATTGTAGGTGTATAATGAAAGAATCGAGTTTATGTTTTTATGTTTTGAGTTTGTTTGGTTCTTGTAATATTCTTGGTTCTATTGTTCATAGACAATAGATTTGAGTTTATTAATAATAAAATGTATAGTGTACTTTGTTTGGGTGGCAAATATTATCTCTTGTGCTTCATGTATAATATGTTTTTTTAGTTATATAAAATAAAATTTTACTGTTTTTGTTCCTTTTTTGCATATATTCTCTACTTTTCTATATAGAACAATTTTAACCACCATCCTGGATGATTTCACTAAAAATCATCCTGGTTACACAATTGCATATCGATCAATGAAAGATCGATTAATTTAAAATTTATTATATATAATCATGTATTTAGTACCATATAATCAAAACCCCTTCCAAAACTCAACATAATGAAACTGACCCTAACTCTAAACTTTAGGCCTCATGAAAATTTCAAGCCTCATGATTATTAGATTAAAGGTAGTCTATTTTATTAAGTTACCTATGTTGCGCAACATACTATACATTTGAATTATCAATGTACAACAAAATTTCAAAAATACATGGTAACATCAAGAACCAATAACACAGAAAACAACGGCAAAATCACAAGAACCAAGACATAGAAAGTCACAGCGAAATCACAAGCATAAACAATACTGAAAACCACAATGTTGAAAACCAATGCGAAATCACAAGCACCAAATACGAAAAGAGCTTGACGACCGTGAAATCACAAGCACCAACGACGAAAGAGCTATGAAGAAACCACAAGCACCAATGACGAAAGAGCTATGAAAAAACCACAAGCACCAAACCACAGCGAAATCACAAGCACCAACGCCAAGTCGAAATCACAGGCACCAACACCAAAAAAAGCTTTGGTGAATCTGCAAGTACTAACGACACAGCGAAATCACAACTAGAGCCATAGTGAAATCACAAGCACAACTACACTGAAAACCACGACGAAATCACAACCCCCAACGACACTAAAAGCCATAGTGAAATCACAAGCGCGAAAACTACAGCAAAATCACAAGCACTAACGAAATTGAAAACCACAACGAAATTACAATCACCAACGACCACGACACCAATAACATGAAATCCACAGGCTTTGACGATGACTCCTACAACTAGGGCTCTGAAGTCCGGTTCGGGTCCGGTCCAGGTCCGGCCGGACCCAGACTCGAACCGGACTCGAACCATTAATTTTGAAAATTTCGGACCCGGACCCGAACCTAGAGTACCAAACCCGAACCGGACTCAAACATGATTATAGGTTCAGTCCGGATCCGGTTCAAAGTTCGCAAACCTGTTCGGGACCGGGTTTACGTCTTTTCAAATTTCCATTACATAAGTTTGACTAATTGGGTGGGCCATAATAAACCCGGGTCAGCTGCCCACCCATGGATAATCCAGGTAGAAATGGGCAAAAAGTGCATTTTATAATAAAATGCACATGATATATAAAATGCGCATGATGCCGCATAATAAAAATTTTTTTTAATTTTTATCTTTATTAATGATAATATATCTAAATAAAGATACTACATATTGACTCTTAATCAGCTTTTGCCTATATATATATATATATAAATTTTTACAGATTTGCTAATTGTAAACTTCATCGTTGCTTACACTTGAACCGTGGCTCTGCCATGGGAACTTTGTATAAAGCTTTAGAATCTTAGTTACTTAGTTAAAATCTTTAAATTTGCATTGTATAATTAGGTTAGCTGTGTGACACAGTCGCACTAAAACCAGGAACGTAATTTAACTGTTATCTTGCTCAACTGGTTATCAATCAACTTTCGGGCGTAAAATATCTTTACTATACGCTTCTTTTCCCTTTATTCATTACAGTCAAAAGATTAACTTTTGCTCTTTCTATTTATATTAATTCTGCGATTACATATATTGTGTAATACATAATTCTCTAATTTTACTTTTTTTATTGAAACAACGTCCATGCCCGCTATTTCGAGAATTTACAGTAAATTTTAACGTCAATGACTAGAATTAATTTGTCTGTGAAATCTGATGTCATTGAAATAACTGCCAATAAAACAAACTTGTTTGTGAATAAATCGTGTGTAAAATAATCTTACCTGTAATTAAATTCTCTGCAAACTAATTTTCTGTAAAGTAATTTTTGGTGAATTGATGCTACTGAATAGAATCTTAAGTTAAAACTCAATAAAATTGAAATAGATCGCAATAAATACAATGTGAATCTTAAGACAGTCTGATAGCGATAGAGAATATTTTACCTGATTTCGTTCCACTATATGATACATATTACTGCGTTCTCAGAATAACACAAATACCAAATCTGGTGTTACGATCGGTTGGGAGAGCATGATGAAATTGGGCCAGTTTAGTTCGATCGTGAACAAATTGTGATTAAGGTTAAATGGTTTAAAACGATAACTAACTTATAATTACGGGTATAAGGGTCCTCATTATTAATATGAACCAATACATTGGATTATTACAGAAATACTATCTACAACCCTACTTGTTCTTTTCCATAAGCAAAACCAAACCCTTACATATTTTTAATTCATATGGGAGCTTTAATCACTATCCAAACGGGTGATCAAATCTCCAAACGAGTAATTGATTAGTCGTCTGGAGATTTGATTACCAGTTTGACCCGTTTGGGGCTTTGAACACCCATTTGGAGATTCAATCACCCGACTATGCCAAAATAAGAAATAAATAACAATACTAACTAAAAAAATGGAAAAGTTGATCATAAATACACCGGTATGCTCATACATGAACAGTAGAAGTATGTTACACCAGCACAGCATAGTTTTTTAGCACCCAACCAAATGTAAGATTTTGCGAACGACATTCTAGATGGCAGGTAACCATACACTCCGTCAATTTGCATAACTACGTTCCTAGTATTATCAAATAACCTGGACGGCAAAAATTCTGACCTAATATTTACGAAAAATGAAAAAGTCTATCAACTTTGCGTGGCCTTCTAACAAAATGACCGGAATTGCAAAAAAGGTCATAATCGACTTTGCAATAATAAAACCCTAACCACGTATTCATACACATAAAGCCTTAACACTCTAAGAAATTAGGCCCGTTCAGCAGCATTCAAAGATAGTTCATGCGATGATAGACACGTGAAAATTAAGCATCAAGACGGTCCATGCGATGATAGACAGGTGAAAATTAAGCACCAAGTGATATATAGTATCATGTGGACCAATCAGATCCAAGATTTTGTGGAGCAACGACATTTCAATTGCCATAAAACTATCACTACGTGATATTCATCACTCCGTTCCTGGTATATTCATAAATATGCTGAGTTGGTTTGCATTGAATCGTCACAAAAAATCTGTTACTAAACATACTATTCTATTAACTACAGTATTGTTACTATTAATTGGGAGAGCGATTATCTGGTAACGCCTGATTTAGCTCTAATAGTAAACTTGCCGATCTAATGTTTCGTTCACGAAGACGGATCACGTATATGAGGTCACGAGATAGCTAAATCGGGAACACAATGATCAATTTATGAGACCAAACCGGGAGGTAGGTGATCGAATTAATCTTTAATGTAAAAGGGGTTTCTAATTTAAGGATAATTGATGCAGGAGTAATGGTAAGGAAGTTTAAGAAAATAAAATGACGGATTAAAGGTAATTTACTTTAATAATAGCGATTAGTAACGAATTTCTTAAAGGTGATAATTAAGGTATGACGAAAATAAAATAAATAAATTTAGATGTATCGAAATATATAAAAAAATACTAAACATGTACATAAATAAAATAGATGTCAATTGAGAAATCGATTCTTAGTTAAAACTCTTTTAAAGACATCGAAGTCTGAAGGAACTTTATTAAGAACTTTATTAAGGCGAAAATTCAGGCATTATATACATTTTAAAGTACTAGACTACTGCACTACGTCTTTTTATTCCTTCAATATTTCCCAAATCTCGCTCCCAACTTTGCTCACTATAATGATCACAAGATCGTTCACAATATTGCTCACAATATCGATCACAAAATTGCTCATAATATTGTTTACAACATTGTCACGAAATTGCTCATATGCAATCACGCGAGTATCGTTTAAAGAAACAAAAAATAAAAAAATAATAAATAATAAATAAACGAATAAATAAATAAACTATGAGCCCGCCATTCTTGTCACAAACCCGTGACAGTATATGGTTTAGATTGAGAATTAAAATTATATTATTATAAAATTCTGCCACAGTATTCACTCTCTATTTTAGTATGGTTGAGCCAGTTTTTATTAGAATTATTGTGATTTTACATGAGATTTTATAAAAAAATTTTATTACAAAATTTGTTCGCTATACTAGTAATTGCGGGGTTAGTTTGGATCAGTATAAGCTAACTATAAAAAGTTTACAAAGCTCATTACTCCAATACAGTAACAGATAGTATACAGCTTAGTTTTATTGGTGAATGCCAATTTTTAAAATAAGCGTTGCAAAGAGAAAACCTTATATTGCTACCAGTATATTAGTTTTAGCTCATTGATCACCTTTTGAACATAACCGTAATTTATTGGTTGGTAGATCGATAGAGTCTGAGAAAATTAGTTGATTATCAGATAATCTGGGCGGCAAAATTTCTGACCAAAAATTCTAATATATTCACTATTTTTTATTAATCATATGTTTTATCTATAGCGGAGCGTTTGTCATGTTTTTGCACTTGTTCTTGCACTTGCACTTATTCTTGAACTTGTGGCCTTTATACAAAACGTTTTCAAATTCGTGAATTTTTTTAGCCCAAAATACTTTGTAAATATTAGGCAATCAAACAACAAAAGTCAATTTGGAAAATTCATGTTCATGATTTTGTGTTGTTTAAGGGCGTTAATAAGGGCATTAAAAAATGCATAATAATTACTCGACCATTATAATAGTCATAATCATCTTAAGACTTTGTTTGTCTCTTATGTGTGTATGTAACCAGTAAACCTCATTGCATAAACCGATACGTATTTCTGTTAGTTTCCTACATTTAGGTCACATTTTTCGGATGCGACCAATCAAAAATGTTAAAGCGAACAGACCCAGAATTGAAGTATATTGATAGATTAGAATGTTAATTATGCTTATTTTATATGTAATTTTTCTATATAAAATTTTGATGGAATTAAATGCACATGATTCGAAAATATGCATTAATGCGCATTCATGCGCTTGATTGGGGAATCTTGCGCACACATGAAACCCATCTCTAAACCCGGGTGTTTTGGGTTTCGGACTTTTCGGACCGGACTCAAACTTTCGGACCGGGCTCAAACCGGACTCGAACCAAGCCAAAAGTTTGATGTTCGGACTCGGACCGGACTAAGTTGTAAAATAGTTTGAGTTCGAGTCCGGTTCGAAATTCGAACCAGACTCGGACTTGCCTAAAGTCCGGCCTCGGTCCGGGTCCGTCGGAGACCTACCTACGACGATTCCAATGGCAACGTTCAATAATGGCTTCACTAGCTGTTATCTAGAAATAAAGTAGACGTAAGTAAAGTAAACTAAAAAAAAAACAATCGATTATCACTGATGATCGACATCAGTTATATATGATAATCATGGGATGGTGATTAGTGAAACCATCCTGGATGATATTAATAATAATTCTTCTATATAATATTGCAAAACATCGAATATTAAAATAATGTAATTTGATTGGTTGATTATCACAGGTAATCATGGGTAGATCTACAAAAATTAACCAATCAGACGAATGTCTTCCACCTATCTAACCAATAAAATGACGAAATGATCATCATACGATATATATAGAAAGTTCTAGAGTGAGATTCATCCTGAATAAGCGAGAAATTATTAACGCCAACAATATAAACATCCATCGAACTCAAGAGCTTTACAAGTTAACAAATTCAAAGCGAATTATTAGAATATAAAAACAAAAAAAGCAAATCAAGAAAAAAATCAACTCATCAATTTCGAGCTATACAAGAAAAGCAACAACTAAAAATGTCGTTATATTATCCTGATCCTGAATTAGGACGATTCGAAAATTCTTTATCTCGTTTATTTGACGATTTCTTTAGGGACTTTAACGATGTTAAACGTTCTGGGAATGTGCAACGTAGTAACCAAGGTTTCAGGATTCCACCTCTCGATGTTCACGAAGGGGATAAAGAGTTCGTTGTAAATGCTGAATTACCGGTATTTTATTTACACATTTTTTGCTTAAATAATTATATATCTTATTATATTATTTCTAATATTATCTTTTTTAAATATAGGGAGTTACTAAGGAACAAATTAATCTCGATGTTCGTGATGGAGCACTTTATATTTCCGGTGAAACCAAACAAGATGAAAAATATAAAGAAGGAAATACACATATTCAAGAACGTCANTTGATTATCACGGGTAATCATGGGTAGATCTACAAAAATTAACCAATCAGATGAATGTCTTCCTATGAGGTGACCACCTATCTACCCAATAAAATAACGAAATGATCATCATACGATATATATAGAATATTCAAGAACGTCATTACGGTTCATTTTCTCGTACAATTACTCTTCCTCGAAATGTTAAAACGGAGGGAATCTGTGCTAAGTTTGAAAATGGAATTCTTGAAGTGAAAATTCCAAAAGATGATAAGCCATCTGGCATGAGAATTGATATTAAATAATTTTATAATTTTTATGCTAGCCCCTTTTATATTTCATAAAAAATACAAATATTTCATTTGATAATAAATTATTATTTCATTTTATGTTTTAGTAATGTATAAAATGCAAATAAATTATAATAAAAAAAAAAAAACAATAAAATTGACTAACAAACCAATAACTTGAGTTATATCTTTCCATTCACTAACTTCTTGAATAATAAGCTGATAGCTTTCCAGCTCAATGGACATGTGCCTTATATCAAAAATTGCATCAGGTGTCACTTTAAGAGTTGTCTGAGTTATGGATAGTTAGATTAGTCTTGGCAAAAATGAAGTTCACTCCTATTAATTGTGATGTTGCGGTTGCGAAATCGATATTTTTATATATCAATTTACTAAAATTCATGGTGCGAAAGTGGATTTTAAATTTAATCAATTAGAGCAATTCCGTCTCTTTGTTTTTTTTCATCAAAAATAATAACTTGCATAGTTTGTTCATTCAATTACCTATTAATTAAAATTCGTCTTCGGTCTATTGAGCAAATTGCATGAGCTTCATTAGTCTTAAACAGCGAGTTTTTCGAATAGTTAAATAGGTTATGGGCCCCATGTTATAAAATATAAAATTAGAATTATGATATTTTTATGATCTGTCCGGTGAAGGACTTACCGACTTGTTCGGTAATTTATTCATCGACTTCAATTACTAATAATGATTTATTAAGTATTCTAGAGACATTTTCACTTTGTTATTAGAGTTAAGCATCAAACATGTACGTATTAGAAGCTTTGAATTTAGATTAAACCTTAATATATACAGTTAATACGTAATGTACCGTACTATTTTTATCGTTTTAAACTTACGAATCTTAAATTTTAATAATATTATGAGGTTATATACAAACCAGCTTATACAGTATATGAATTAATTTAAGACTAAAGTAATTCTAAATTTTATGTTAATGAATATTTATTACGGAATAGTTAAAGTATGCAGCCGAAAGATGTAAATTTGTATTTTTTAATTTATCGATACAAGATTACTTTAGGTATTCATCGGTTAAAAACTACAATATATTGTCTTTCCTTGAAAATGACCTTACCTAAGGTAACTTTCAAGGCAAAAGTCCATATATTAAAAAAATTTGAACATACAAATTGCGGCATAGCTCTTTACAATTATTCCGCATCATTTTCAAAGAGACACAGTTTTAAACATTAGATCATGTTTTTAAATTATTGGTATATAACGAATATAATGTTAAAACAATAAAATACCACAGTCATGAATTATTTATTATTCTTTTACTTTCTTTAATTTACATAATTCCGCTCTAATCGATAAAGAATTTCAATGCAGTTAGAGCTAGTCCATAATTTATGCTTTTTGGACTTTTTCATTTGAGTGATTAAATGGATTTTTTGGTAAGTTAAATTAACTTTTATTACTTGATAAATTAATATTATAAATTAGAATTTTTCTATTTTATGTACACAAGTATTATAAGAAACCAAAATTTCAATTATGAAACAATCTTTTGAAAATATTTTTCATGAAATTTTGTATAAACTACCCATGCCTATTTCAAATCACCTTACCCTAACTATAAACAAGGCTTAATATTTTGTTTATAAATTTGCAAATTAATACCTGTGTATATACACTATGTGTAAGATGAGAAATTTTCTATAAATTATTATTAATATAAATATTTATTATAATACAGGTGCTTTTCCTAATAGTCAGCAGCAAATAGAACCTAGAATAATGCGTATTATGATGCAAAATCTTATCATAGAAAAACACTTAAGTCAATTGCAAAATTTCTCCCAATCCTTAGCAGCTTTTAATTTAATTAAGCCTCAAAAAGTTTCAGGAAGTTTACTTTTAAAATGAAGAAAAAGAACAAATCAATTTAGAAAGATTCTTGCAAATGTCAACAAATATAAGAATGGCGGCTAAAGGAATTGAATCTTTTCCAAGAATGTTGCTCTCACCTACAAGAAAACAAGTAAGATTGGCTGAAAAAGTTCTGCAGCAAATAGCAGCAACATATATGGAAAAACTTATCGATCATTCCTTATGTCTGGTTCAGAAAACAGTATATTAATTACTCCATATATTAATCAATATGCACGCCTACAGATTGTATAGAAATTTTCGGATCATTGATGTCATGGAAATATTTAAATAATGCAAATATTCGTGCAAAATACTTAGCTCTGATTATTCTGTTTACATATATACTGGTTGTGGTAACTTTTATTTTGAACATGAGCTATTTATTAATGGCAGTTTAAAAGTTCATCAGCTTGCGTATATTAATTGATTTGAACCAGTTCAGGCAGCATAAACAAGGTTTTGGCTATCTCCTGATCAAAAAGAAAAATACTGTAATGTTGAACTTTGGAAGGAGAGTTTATAAGATGGGTGAGACTCAATTCTTCCAGTTCATAATATTTATAACAGATGCATATTAGCTAAATTGGCTATTTCAAATCGAAAAAAAATGCTTTAACTTATCTTGCAGTAATTCCATTGAACTGTTGATTTTATTTGTGATAGAGTTTATGCAAAGAATAAAGACCAAGACAATATGTATAATAGTGATACATTTCCGATTTCTAAATTATTGAATACTGGTTATTGTTCTCTATGAAGGGTTATTGTTAAAAGTAATTTTGTGTTATTATATTAAGCTTACTGATGCAAATTATGTTAACGCTACTATGTCGGGAAAACGATTGTGAAGGTTATAAAAAAAAAAAAAGAAGAAAAACCAGGCTTGAAGGCATTAATCCATGCTGGATAACTATATAATTATATAATTATACTTGAATTGGTCATTAAAAGTAAGCTTTAGTAGTGTCGGTACTCTTATACTTGTCTCTTAACAGATAAATTTGATTGGTAATTTTGGCGTTTTCTGCTATGCTCCACGATATACTAACTAATTTGTCGGCGGATCACGAGTCAAAATTTTAAAAATTATTAAAAATTATAAGTGACGGTTGGTGCCTCTGGCTATAGAACTCCCGATCTTCGGAGTCTTACCCTAGGTCTTACGCCAGGGGAATACCGCCACGGCCACTGGGCTAATGAAAGCATGACCTAGTATAAAAAATTATATCTTCTCTTAAAAAGGAATACTGTATTATTGTTTAAAACTATTAATTCTCTATAAAATAAAATATTATGGAGTTAAATAGGATTCATTTATTTAAATTATTAATAAATGAATATAGTGAAATTCTAGCAAATGCTTAATGTTGTTATCATTATTAAATTTACACAGTAAACTTTAAATAAGATTATAATATCTTATATATAAATGCACTGATTATAATACATAATAAATTATATAGGAATCTTAGAATTTACATTGAAATTAAGATATATATTTTACGATCAGCTTAAATTCGGCAAGTATAATAAGTCATTCTACGAAGACAAGTACAATAATTAAATTCTGTAACGAATCATGCATATTTAAATACAGCAGAAGTTTTGCAGATTTTGTCTGACTAATATATAGATTACATTCAGCATAGCTTCAGATGGTATCTAAATATTTGTTGAACTTTATATAAATATCGATATTGTATTTAGATAGTATTCAATCATTCAGTAAACATCTGAATAATATATGATTTTAAAAAATAAGCAGAATGTGTTATGATAGCTGAATTTAATTTGATTGATTATAAAATTTAATAGGCATTCGGCATATCTGTATATAGTGAAAATTTTTCATTTTGTAGTGTTAATTAAATAATAGTAAAAACTTTGTTCAAAATTTGAAAAGCTTAATGAAAAGTGACATTTTAAGCACTGTTCGTGATTTCACACCAATCGAGTACCGATTACTTATAAAAGGTCGGTGATTCGCATGATATGTGATTATGTTCATATAAATTTTAGGGAAACGCGCTTATTACGTAATTTTAAGAGGGGAGGTAGAATAACATCTATATTTATAGAGATTTTAAGTGGATTTGGAATTTCCTAGTTAAATTAGGGTTACAGAATATATATAATATATATCTGTGGTGGAAATTGTGCTCGTTGGGATGGGGTCTCGGATTTACTCATTTGTGCTGTAATATAACTCAAAAAAGGAAATTTTATTTTGTAAATTAACAAAGTGCGTAAAAACACAAATTTAGGGTTAGAAGGTTAATGCTAGAAGCTATAGTCATAGACTGCTACCCATTATGTAAACTCCGTATCGATTTAAACACTAGTTTTGGTGCTTTTTTCTTCCTGACATGAATTCCGATCACGTGTAGAACGATCAAAATTTGAACTCATAGATTGGTGTTGCCTTTTTAGGAGTTTGTATTACCGGCACAAATAAATAAAACCCTATTCGCCAGATAAATGATGAAATGATCGTCATCACTACAGTATCTACCCAATGAAAATGACAAAATGATCTTAAATATATAGAAAGTTCTAGAGTGAGATCATACGAGGTTCATCCTGAATAGACGAGAAATTACTAACGCTGACTTTTCAACATTATATAAACATCCAACGAGCTCGAGAACTTTACAAGTCAACAAATTCAAAGTGAATTATAAAAATATAAGACAAAACAAAAAAAAAACCTATCAACCCATCAACTTCGAGCTTTACAAGAAAAGCAACAACTAAAAATGTCGTTATTTTACCTTGATCCTGAGTTAGGACGATTCGAAAATTCTGTATCTCGTTTATTTGACGATTTCTTTAGGGACTTTAACGATGTTAAACTTTTTGGGAATGTGCAACGTAGTAATCGAGGTTTCCAGGATTCCACCTCTCGATGTTCACGAAGTGGATAAAGAGTTCGTTGTAAATGCTGAATTACCGGTATTTTATTTACACATTTTTTGTTTAAATAATTTCTTATTATTATATTATTTCTGATATTATCATTTTTAAATATAGGGAGTTACTAAGGAACAAATTAATCTCGATGTTCGCGATGGAGCACTTTATATTTCCGGTGAAACCAAACAAGATGAAAACTATAATGAAGGAAATACACATATTCAAGAACGTTGTTACGATGTATTTTCTCGTACTATTACTCTTCCTCGAAATGTTAAAGCGGAAGGAATCTGTGCTAAGTATGAAAATGGAATTCTTGAAGTGAAAATTCCAAAAGATGATAAGCCATCTGGCATGAGAATTGATATTAAATAATTTTTATAACTGTTATGCTAGTTCCTTATTATATTTCATAAAGAAATGCAAATATTCATTTGATAATAAATTATCATTTCATTTTATGCTTTAGTAATGTATAAGATACAAATTTTCTTAAGCTTGACTAAAATGTTTAGATTCATTATTGACCAATGTGAAAATGGTATTATTAATGCTTTTATAATTAATGATTTGTATAAATTAATAAAAGGACATTGAAATTTGACCAACAAACCAATAACTTGAGTTATATCTTTCCGTTCACCAACCTCTTAATCATAAGTATGAGAGCTTGATAGCTTTCCATCCCAATGGATATGTATCTTAGATCAACACTTGCATCAAAGTTGTCCGAGTTATGGATAGGTAGATTAGTCATGGAAAAAATGAAGTTCACCTCGAACAAGCATGCAATGCATCATTAATTGAGAAGTTGGGGTTGCTTAATCAATTTTTTTATATATCAATTTACTAAAATTCATGGTGTAAAAGAGGATTTTAAATTTTAATCGATTAGAGCAATGCCATGAACTGCTTTCTGTTTTTTTTTTCCATCAAAATGATAACTTGCATGGTTATTCATTATATCCGAGTCGATCTTTATCGCTTTGTATTACATATTTTCTTCAACACTTTATTGATTCGCAAATTCGTGACTCATGAAATTAGTTATAATATAGTTCTTTATATTGGCGTAACGGAAGGACTGCTCATGCCTAAGCAAGATAGGATAAATTGGGATGCAAGTTTGTTATGTCGAAATTTTACGAAATAATCTGTGCTACCAGGCTAAGCATGTGGTCATGAAAAAATTAAAACCTGGAAACAGGTAAATTATGTTTTTTTAAAAAAAAATTTATAGTAATTATCTTCTTATAAATACACTTAAATTACTTTTTAGGAACGTAACGTTTCACTAATAAAAAATCGTCAAAAAACCCATTACTAGCTTTAAGCGAACGTTAGTATTCACCTTGTAAAAGAATCATTTTCCCGGCAAACTTTGCTTAAAAGACAAAATATGCCGCCGTCTATTAGACTGTGTAAATTATACTGCAGAATAGAGATAATTGAAAATGGTTTAATTTAAAACTGTTTATTACACTAAATTTAAATAATTTTTGTTGCTAACCCTTTATTTTGAATAAGTACAAGCTCTTTAATAATAGGAGATCCGCATTTATTAGTTAAATTTAGAAAATAATTAAAAAAAAAAGGATTAAAAAACAAAAAATAAAAATTTTAAAATAATGTCTTGTAGTTTATTTAATGTATTCTGGTTTATTTGTAAAAAGTTCAAATTTATCCCACTTTACATGTACTGTATCAAACTGTTCTCTAAAACATATGTAATAAATTTTTGCTCATGTTTATTAATTTGTAATCTTCTTTATAAAAAGTTTTAAGTTTTTTGAAAGTATTAATAAGATAAATTTTTTTAAAAAATTATGTTTAATAATCATGGGAAATCACGGGTAGATCTACAAAAATTAACCAATCACTAGTAGTTAGGCACGTCCAAATGTCCGTGCTTAAATTAATTTTTTTATTCGTATTTTTTTTTTAGATTATTTTATTAAAAGTTTTTATTTAATTTTTAATTATATATATATTTTTTACAATCAAAAATTGAACCCGCCTAGAAAAAAAGTTTTTTTTTAACAATTAATCGTTTAATGCGCCTAACAGTTTAACCATAACCCACTTGGGTTTAATACCATTTAGTTTAAACTAACAGTATAAAGAAAATTTTGTGATGCTAAATAATTTAACTCTTAACGACAATCTGCTTATCTATGATATTTCTTAAATACATGGGCCAAATTGTTTCATCTCCTGAACACTTGGCAAAATGATTGTAAAATTATCAACGACGATATTGATAAATAGTTAATTGGAATAAAAAATAAAATGAATAAGAAAAGGCAATATGTCATCTTTTTTAATTAGAATAATTAGAGGTGAAGATTGAAATAATAAAATTAAATGTACTACATAAACTTAAAATGTATAAAAATAATTTGAGTGCTGCAAAGAGAAAATGAGGTTGTGGACTTTCAAGTCTATCTTTTAAATTAATTGGCGAGTAATAGATCAAATTAAAATCTTGTAAGAAACTTTTCTTGGCATCAAAATTGATATTTCTTTTTTAGGAGTTCAAACTGTGAACGATTGGCAAAGTTATAGTCTGTTTCCTTTTTAGGGTTTAATAAGATCAACAGAGATTACATGATCTAAAATTAGCCAACAAAATTGGTTAAAAGTGAAAGATTAATAAAATTTTAATACTATAGATACTTTTCTTGGCATCAAAATTGATATTTCTTTTTTAGGAGTTCAAACTGTGAACGATTGGCAAAGTTATGTCTGTTTCCTTTTTAGGGTTTAATAAGATCAACAGAGATTACATGATCTAAAATTAGCCAACAAAATTGGTTAAAAGTGAAGATTAATAAAATTTTAATAATAGATGATGTATATTATTATTCATAGTTTACGTTTCTGATTTTGCGTGACATAGTGATGTAGCTACCTTATTTTTACTTTTTTTTAACTTCAATTATGGTTTATTTGTAAGCTTAAAAAAAATTATCTGTTCGTTTAACCTAACTGGTTTTAATACCATTCCGAAAAGATCAACGTCATTCAAACATCATAGCATCACTCCTGAAAAATTTTCACTATCTGGTCAAATCAAAATTTAAGTCATGTAACATAAAATCAAACAAAAACACATTCAAATCCTAACACAAACCTTATTCTACCTAAGCAGAAGCAAAATTTTATGCAATTAAATGTTTTCAACCCTTAGTTATCTATGGTTTATCTTGATTTTAGTATACCAACTTTCGGATTATAATGTAGATATCGTAAATCACATGATGATCATACCATATTGGAATTCTTGCTTTCAGGAGTTCTTTTTCTTTTAGCAAAGACCCCATATGTAAGAATAATAACGACAGTATTAATAGATAAATGATATTATATGCACTGTAGTATGAAGACATTTATTTAGAAATAAAATAAAATTAATAAAAAAAAGTGCACAGATAAAAATCCGAAATGAACCTGAAATGTATAGAATAATACCAAGAGAAAAACATTATTTATTATTTATTAGATTCAACTCGTGAAAAATTTGTGATATTGTTGATTGTGATTACGTATCGTATATGATATTTAGAGCCTAATCTGGTAAATAATAAGGGGTAAAATCGAAAGTTCGAAAACTTATCTTTATAACAAATACATATTATTTTAAGTTAGCACTCATGAATAATGAACCGGATCACGATAACTGAAATTGAATTGTATGCGTCATTGGTTGTGTTTTTGATTAGTGCTCGTATCCGGATAACTTTTTATCCGAAAGGTTGTAACATTTAACAAAATTTAATAACCGGTTTTATATCCTATTGATAACGGTTATATCCGGATAAGATATTTATATGATTGTTGATTTATATATACAGTATTAATGCATAAATCAAATAAAGTAACTCTATAATAATAAAGTAAAAAAAAATTAGAAAAATAAATAAATAAATAAATCAAAACGAATAAAAATGAATCACTATATGCTCGTCTAAATATTAAATGCTAACTTTTTCATACATTAAAAGAATAATTCTAATATTCATATATATTTAACAATGTAATTAATTATTTTTACATCCTCTGCGTAGAACACATCCAGATTTGTTTTTCGGCAACGGCAGGAATCTGGTCGGGTGTCATGTCTAGAAGATAACTAGAAAAAACAGATGCTGTTAATGTCCGGAGCTAGTAATTTATTTTTGGTTATCTAAAAATAGAACCGATGAATTAGATAAATTGAATTTATCTAATTCATCGGTTCTATTTTTAGATAACCAAAAATAAATTACTAGCTCCGGACATTAACAGCATCTGTTTTTTCTAGTGTTTGTAGTCGATCCAAATTTATCGACTAGACTAAGTCGATATTTAAAAATCGGCTTAGCCGGCTAAGTTGTAGTCGAGCATCCTAATTGGTTAATTAAAGGCACGTAGATATGATTGGTACGTACGTACTAGTACTTGCAGTCGATCATTATTTATCGACTCAACTAAGTTGACATTTAAAACCAAAGTTGATCATCTTTGTTTTCATATTTTATGTTCGTTGAATTTTTTTTTGGGAATTTTTGGGGAAAGGATAATGTAAACTACCAAATCGGCCTAAATTTGATTGGTTACTGTAATTTTTAATATAGTCAAAATAACATAAAATCGACTAAGCCGATTTTTTAAAAAATCGGCTGACTAAGCCCGGCTAAGCCGATAAAATCGACTAATGCAAATCGACTACAAACACTAATAAATTGATGATCATCTGATCTAAAAATAGATGTGGACAAGATCACACACAAAATCTGGTCCATAGATCGTCCTCCGCTACGCTCCGGACAATTACTAAATTTTTTTTAAACAAACATAAATTTATCTTTTTCGACATAAAAAACTTGCATCCCCAAGTTATTCCTATTTTGTATAGGCATGAGAAGTTCTTCTTTACGCCAATACAAAAAAATAATGACGAAACAATAAAAGAATAATCTTTATATATATCATATTAATGAAAAAAAAATCAATGTAATTATTAATAAGTAATTATAATGAGTAATTTATTACATTGCTGTGCATTTCACAATCGTTGAAAATCGAGAAAGAACGCATGTTCATTCAGAAATTAAATTCAGAAATGATGTGGAACAATAATTAATAGTTATCAGGCAGGCACTGCCTGATAACTGGTTTATTTGGTCAAGGATTTTAGATCAGACTAAGAAATTGAATTCCGAAGGAATTCAACTTCTTAGGCTGATCTTAAATCTTTTGACCAAATAATTAAGTTATAAGACATCTGCATGACTGATAACGTATTTATCCGGTAACTTCCGACGATAGTCTGCCTAATAACAATTTTATTATTCGGCAACTATATAGTTTATGCCGAATAAAAAATTTATTTGGTAGACGAATCATGATCTGCATAAAAGATGAAAATCAGAAAGAACACACGTCAATTCAGAATGGAACAATAATAGTATTCTGAACTGTGTAAAGTATGTAATAAAAACATAAAGTAAGTACTTACTGTATTCATATATATATAATTTACCTTGTAATAGTTAGCATGTGTTAGAATAGTTGTATGATTTTTCCCTTTTTGGTAGAAGGCTCAGCGCATATGATGATCGATTTTGGTCTCAAACCCACCGTAGTGGTTTGAAACCAACCAGAGTGGTCCGAAACCAGCCAGAGTGGTCTAAAACCATTGATGTTGGTCCGAAGCCTAAGATGTTTGGTTTCGAACTCATAGATTTTAAAAGTTATAAATACAACCGTTGAAATTAATAAAGAAGGGACATTCCTTCCCATTTCTCTTTAGAAGAGAAGAACTCCTTTTCCATTCCATTTTAATATAATATATCATCTATTCCGAACCCCCTAATGAACATCCATTCCGCATAACCTATGCTTACAACCCTGAGCTAATTCGACCTCACGTTAGCCAAGTCTCTCCCACGGTTGTAATCCAATGATACGGTGATCTGGATCTTCCACACTTATATCGATTAAAACGGAAATCTGGGAAATTTCATGAATTATCTATGATACGGTGATCTGGATCTTCCACATTTATTGAAAACGGCTATATCTGTTATCTCTTAGACATCTGGTATTTCAATATCTCCAGACGCATATAAAAGAACTAAATATTTTAGTCCTCATTTTTGAAACTTAATATCATAGGGTATTATAAATCAAATTCTCCTTTGAAATAATACCTTTTTTTTTTTTTAAAAAAAAAAAAACACAAATTGAACAAATTTTTATCTTCAAATAGAATAAAAAATACTTCGCAATGTCTTTGAAATTTTATTTCATGTATACCATTGCTTTGATTTATATTTTTATTATTTACTCAGCCATCGCCATGCCTCTTATTACCGATGAATATAAACGAGGAGGTAAAATTTTAGCGGTTATTCATTAGAATTTTTAATATATTTTGATAAATTTATACTGTATTTTTTTTTCTTTATTAAATTGTTAGCGTATGTACCTTTTTATATTTATATATAAATGTCATTTTTAGCGCTTATCTAATTACTTATGTATTGTTGCTCATTAGTAATGCAAACCCGTATGTGTAAACTTTTTAAATTACTTTAAAATGAGTGACGGAAGACGAAAACCTGTAAACTGATTCACTACTTTTCATATTATCGGGCTTTGCTCCTAGAAAAAAAATCTAATATATGTGATGAATGGCTCTTAAAACAATTTTCTTTTAATGGACAATTTGATGCAAAACAATAGTATTTATCGAAGTTGATTAGATGAACAATCGTATAGTATTACATATTATAATTCTGGAATCAATTTTCTAGGGTCCAAAATTTGAAAAAAAATGAAAAGTGGTGAATCAATTTATATTCCATCACTCAGATCACTTTTTTTTAATAATTTATTGTCTAATTTTGTACATTTCTGTTATTATTAGTGTGTAAGTTAAAAATTGTGGGTTTTGACGGATCTTTTTGAATAGTTAATTCACTAATCAGCTTTTATACATTTATATATTCTTGTTTTTAATTGTTAGTTGGTGAGTATAATTAAATTTATAATTATGAATTTTTTAATTGTAAATTTAGATACCTTTCTAACATAATAACACAAATATCTTCTAATTATCAGGTGGTAAATATGCATTTATTTTATATTGTTGTATTAATATTTATCTAATTAGCTTATCAGTAGTACTAAATCACACCACTGGTGTTCAGCACCAGTATGCGGTGTAACGTGAAGATCAGTATCAAAAAAATAAATAAACAAAAGTTAAAGACGATAAATGTTGAGTTAATAGTTAGGGTTAGGGTAAGGCATAGTATATAGTAAAATTTTACAAGGCGGGGGTTTTTTTTTTAAAAAAAAAAGGTGGTTTCATAGATAAAATTTTGAGTTAGAAGGTATTTTTTAAAAAAAAATAGCAAAACAACAAAAATTTATGTTACACCTGATCTTTACGTTACACTGCATTTAAAAAATTTGATTGGTGTAGATCATTGTGGTGTTGAGCACCAGTGGTGTGATTTAGTAAAACCGTTAACTCATAATACAATAATAAATATAATATAATACTTCTTTTAAATTACCAGTCCGTGAGTATAAAAATATTATTGTTCCTCTTGTATATTTAGATTTTATATTATAATATTAATATTTTGTTTGTTAAATTATCAGATGGTAAGTAAAAATATAAAGTTTTTTCTAGGTTTTCATAAAATTACGCTCTTCGACTAATGTAATAATATTCTTTAATCAATTTTAGTTGGTAAGTAAGATTTTCAAAAAAGAATAATATTTTGAATATTTCTTATTAATAACAATTCTACATATATGTTCATATTCAAATATTAGCGCGTAAGTATAAACTTTATTGTTTATTTTTAAAGAGTAAAGATTGGAATCGATGAGTTTCGAGTATTTTTGGTCACAAACTCTAGAATTTCGAAATCGAATGTTCATCGAGTTTTTTAAAAAATCAAACCCATATATAAAAAATTTAGTGAAACATTAAATTTTTATCAATTTTTTTTTTTCTTTTATTATTTATAATGCAAAAACATTGTTCTTGACCCACTTGACCCATTTTTCATGACCCTCTCTAAAAATCAAAAAATTACTATCGTTCTTGATCACAGACAGATTAGAGGATAGAGCCGGTTTTAAAATTTTGAGTTTATCACATCAAAATTCGAGTTTATCACGCCAAAATTCGAATTTATCTCAACAATTATTAATAGATGATGTGACAAACTCGAATTTTGGTGTGATAAACTCGAATTTTGATATAATAAATCGAATTTTTAGGACAGATCTGCTGGAGAATATGGAATCAAAATATTCTATCCGAAATTATGATAACTTCTTGAATGAAAATGAAAATTACAGAATTTATCAAAAAGCTCTTCAAAGGTAAAGAACTTTAGAAACAGTCAAACAGTCTAAATAATACTGAAAAATATCCTTCAAAAATTTCAAATTATTAAAAAACTAATATTTTTCAATTAAAGTTTCAAAATATTCCTATAATATTACTAAAGGGAGTTCGCAAAATACACTAATGCTAAATACATTTTTTATGGGCAACGCTAGGGTCATTGTTATATCCCTTATCATAACTTAATATGGGTCAAGACGATGTTTTTTTTTTATTTTTAGAAAGGGTCAAGTAAAATAGGACAGCTGAGTCAAAGAAAAATGTTTTTGCATTTATAATAAATCAAAAACTTAATTATTATAAACAAATAAATTTTGATTACTCGAAATTTTTTAAATAATTATTTGTTGATTCCATTCTCTTCTAAAGAGTTTCTATTAATTAACTTTTTTGCATTTCACATAATTTAACCTGTTAGATCGTAAGTTAATATTTTATAATTAAATATCTCTGAATTGCATTTCTCCAATCGATTTTAATGATAAAAATTTATTTTATTTTCTTCTATTAAATTTAGATCGTGAGTATAAAATTTCGGTTGTACCACATTATAACCAAATATAAGCCAATAGGATCAGTTGGATTGTTTTGATTGTTGTTTTTTTACGTTACACCTGATCTAGCCAATCAATATCCACAATTTGCGAAACACCTCTACCGTAATGTCCTTCGGACAATTATCTACTTTGTATTTTTTTTGATGAATTATTAGTGTGTAAGTATATTATTTAAATAATGATTATTATAGACATCTTTAAACAAATCCTTTATTACTAATACCTCATTGTTTCCTGTTACAATTTACTATTATTGGATTTTTAGCTGGTGGTTGTATATCTATATCGAATATTATATTTTATCTTTTTGATTTATTATTATTATTTATTATTAATATATGATCTAAGCTAGTATATAATAAATATATTATAAATATATATTAAACGTATTTTTTTCTTTCTGTTAACACTCTTATAACTTCATTACTAAATAACATGCTTATTATATTGATACTATATAATTTTATATAATATAATAATAAGAATAAGAATATTATAATAGGAAAAAACTATTTGTACACTACGTGTATGTACACGGGTACTAATTAATTGATTTGCAAATCCGCGTAAAATATAAATTATAGACCAAAATTAAACCCGATTTAAGATTAGGGTTAGGGTCAGCTTTGGGATTGGAAGAGGTTATAGTTTATATAAAATTTTGCAAGGAATTTTTTTTGTTAGAGCCCGAAGAGTGGTTTCATAAGCAAAATTTTAAGTTATCATATGTACCTGTGTTAAGTTATCATATGTACCCGTGTTTATACACTAGTGTACAAATAGTAATTGCCATTATAATAAATAAAAAATTACAATATTTTTTACATAAAATTTCACCCTCCATAATCGTCCAATAGTTTGTGTACCAAAAAAGAAAATTTTTTAAAATCTCTTATATTCAATACATTGCTTATGAAACCACTCTTTGGGTTCTACAAAAAGATATCTTGTTCAATTTCTTCTACCCTAACCTGCCAGTATCCAATGTTAAGTGTTTTTAAAAAAATAGTTGAGGGTTCACTCAGGTAACGAATAAATTATTTCAAATATGATGTTTATAATATAAAATAAGTCTCATACATATGAAAGTTAACAGATCTTATTATGACTTATTATTATATGTTAGATAAATGCTGTTTATATTTTTTAAAAATCAAAATTTCTGTAAAAGTGATGTTAGGTATTGCTTATTTTTCTTTCCTATTATTTGTATTAAGGTTGAACCTCTTTAAATGCAACCTCCCTTAGTGCACGCCTATGAAAAACTTATTAAATGCACGATCTCTCTTGGGCTCAACTTATAGCACTTCTAGATTTTTAAGATTTTTGCCTTTTTAAATGCAATATCTCCTAATATGCAAGATTTTTAAAAATTTATATATAGGCTGTATGCATTGCATTTAGAAAGTTTGACTGACTATTTTTTTTATTTTTTCTTCTGCTACCATCGCTTGCACTAATGGAACTTAATAATTTTTTTTAAAATTAACCCTCAAAATTTAGCAATTTAATATTTTTTATTATATATGAGTGAAATGCTACAAAAAGGAGGAAATTGTCAAATTTTTTAATTTTTTTTTTTTTACACAAATTAATTTAGAATAAGCTCCAGATCATTTTTCACTTAAAACACAAAAACAGTGAATAAAATTTTGTAGTATAACTCTTTAATGTTTGTATTTTCTTATATTTATTACATATTTATAACATCAAAGTTGATTTTGTTAGTTTATACCTTTTTTTGTGGTACCAAGCCCATATATATTTACAACTACATAGTTGCTATTGATGGCTTTTGTAGGTGTCCTTATATCTTTTTAAAGTTAATTGATTGCAGATATGATTATCATTGTCATCAAAATGCTATCTATTTGTTATATTTCTTTTCTCTATTGTTTTTTCATTAATATATTATTTAAACTTTGTTTTTGTAATTATTAATCTATTATTTAATTATATTGATTACTAAAAAATATCATATGCTCCGATTTTTGGATTTATAAGTAGAGCTTATTTTTTAAAAAATTTAATCCAAATAACCTTTGACCTACTGGTTCATTTTAAATTATTTTACTACCAAAATGTTCGTCTCTTTGAGACACTTCCAACGAGCACAAAATCATGAAAATCCAATCACAGGATCATGAAAAATGTACTATCAAATAAGATGACGCACCTGTATAGTGAGAAAATTAGTTAGGCATAGGTCTAACCAATTTCCCTACTATACACTATACAGATGCGTTATCTTATTTGACAGCGTATTTTCTCATGATTCTGTGATTGGATTTTCATAATTTTGGATCCATTGGAATCGTCTCAAAGAGACAAACATTTGGTAGTAAAATCATTTAAAATGGACCAGTAGATCAAAAATTATTTAGCTTTAAATTTTTTAAAAAATAAGCTCCACTTATAAATTCCAAAAATCGGAGCATATGTGTTCCTTTTTTGTTTTAAGTATAGTTATCATTGAAATCTTTATATAAAATTTAATGTGTATCAAATCATGAGTGTAGTAATTATCTTTAAATAAGGATTCCTTTTGTCATCCTGCAATAGCAGGTTTTTTTTTTAATTTATGATTATAAATATGCAATACAGATATTACTACAGTTTCAAAAGAATGCAAAGCTAACAAGTAAAGAGTATTAGAGAGGGCATTACTATAATTCCTTTTTTATATTAATAAATTATCTAGGTTTGATTATATAGAAAACTTCTTGGATTTTTAATCTATACAATACATACTTATTTTATATATGCTCCAATTTTTGAAATTGATAATACCTTTTGATCTACTGGTCCATTTTGCTACAGTTAGTGATATCTGATATACTAATTAGGAAATTGGTTTCTAAAATAATCTATGCATCGATTCTCAAATTTGATTGGCTCTTGTGCACTTTTTGCCAGCATTTTTCAGGAATTTTTTATTCTTCTAATTTATTATTAGAAATCTAAGAAAACATACAAGTAGACAAAATAAGACAACTAGTTTAAATAATCCACAATAATTCATGTGAGTTAATGCTTGTTAAGAAAGTAGATAAGACCTGAAACCCAAGATTCTTTTATATACAAGTTAAAAGATAAGAAGGTAACCTTGCTTATAAATTATATGCTTTTAAGTTTCTTAACTTTGTGAAAAGGTTTTTGCCATAACTATAAAACATTTGGCTTAATAATCCACTAAATAATCCATTATAGCAAATTTTAATACTAAAGTAAATTTTCTTAATAGAATGTTCAGAATTGGATATTAACAAAGCAAAGCAATAAAAAATAGATGATTCAAATTATTCTCATATTTGGTAATAGCAAATTTTTATTTATTTTCTTATTATTATAGATTAATATTTATATCATATTTAGTACAGGTGGCTTTCATAGTAATAATGAATATTTTTTTGTTTGGGAAGTAGCATTTATTATATTCTTCTGAATATACTACTGGTAATATAGTTGGATGCTATCTAAATTTTAGGAAAAACTTAGTATTTATACTAAAAATGGAATTAATATAGAAAACCAGTATATATAATTAAAAGTTATATTTTTCAAATGAATAGACAGAAATTTATTAATTATAAAAGATTTTAAGAAATTGTGTACCATCTATGTAGTAATTTCAAAAATATTCTATATCCTTGTATTGGGTTTAGATTGAGGTTAATAAAAATGAACTTCAGCAATAAAAATTTTATATATTCTGGCAAATTTACTTAAAAAATTTTTTTATATTTATTAAAAATTTTAGATTTTGTTTAAGAAATTATATTAATGTAATTTTTATAAAAATTAAATATTGAATTAAATAAAAAAAATTATAATACAATATATATTATACTTACAACCAGTGATGTACATTGGACAAAATTGGACACTTGAACACCTTTGGATTGGATGTCCAATCCAAACATCCAATTGTGATTCTTGGACCTAAATCTTTGGACCCTGCTCTAATCCATAAATTTGATTGGTTGAAATTAAATAATACTAGCGCAATAGTTTGTCTATTAAATGTAATACAAATATTGCCCAATCATATGTGGTGAAAGTCATGTGATATCCAAAGTCCAATTGGATATTGGACATATAGTAAATTCCAAATCCAAACATCCAACGTCCAATTTTTGTTGTTGGACCATTGGACATGACATCACTGCTTACAACTATTTAACTAATTTATAAACCTTCTTTGCCCATATGATATTTGGTTTATTTCTTAATAATTTCTCCAAGTCATCAATTGATTCATTATACCAAATGCATTAACTTATTAATAGCAAATTCTTTAAACCAAGTTCCTGAATTCATCTTTTAATTATATAACTAATTTCACCTCTATATGGGGGTGTTAGTAGAAACCAGGCAAATTGTTTTTAGTAAGTTTTTTTAAAACTTTAAATTAAAATATCTCAACAACTATTAAACCAAACTTGATAAATTTTTTTTATTTTAATTCTATAACTAAATAAAATTAAAATAAAAAAAATTTTTATCATGTTTGGTTTAATTGCTGTTAAGATATTTTAATTTAAGTCTAAAAAAATTTACTTATAAACAATTTGCCTAGTTTTTACTGATACCCCCATATCTTAAAGTTATTATATTATCTGGTTTAATTTTTAGCAATTTGGTTTAATTTTTAGCATCTAATTAAATCTTCAAAGTAGGGCTCTAATAAACCTGAACTAAGGCCAGAATTTAGGCAAGTCCAAGTCTGGTTCAAATTTCAAACTGGACTCGTACTCTAACTATTTTAAAACTCAGCCTAGAGGTTGGAACCGGTTTTAATAATTCGGGTTTATCACGTGAATTTTGTGATATTTTAGAATTTAATCCAATTAAATTTTAATAAATTCTAAAATATCACAAAATTCACGTGATAAACCCGAATTATTAAAACTGGTTCCAACCTCTAACTTAGCCCGATCTGAGATCGAATATTAAACTTTTGGCTTGATTTGAGTTCGGTTTGAGCCCAGTCCAAAAGTTCGAGTCCAGTCTGAAAGTCCAAATCTAGAGATGGGTTTCATGCATACACATGATTCCTCAATCATGTGCATAAATACATATTAATACACATGTTTCTGAATCATGCGCATTTTATCTCATCAAAATTTTATATAGAAAAATTTATTAAAATAAGTATAATTAACATTCTAATTTATTTATATACTTTAATTCTGGATCTGTTCGATTTAACATTTTTGATTGGTCGTATTTGAAAAATGTTACCTATATGTAGGATAACTAACAAAAATACGTAAGGTGATTATGATTATTATCATGGTCGAGTAATTATTATAACATTTGAGTAATCATTATATTATTTTTTAATGTCCTTATTAAACACCCTTAAACAACACAAAAATCATGAATGTGAATTTTCCAAATTTACTTTTGTTATTTGATTGCCTAATATTTTACGAACTATTTTGGGCTAAAAAAGTTCACAATTATAAAAATGTTTTGTATAATGGTCTCAAGTTCGAGAATAAGTGCAAGTGCAAAAACAAGTACAAAATATAACAAATGTCCCACTATAGATAAACATAAGATTAATAAAAAAATAGTGAATATGTTAGCGAATATCAATAAAAAGTTTCAGTTAACTAAATATTTAGATGATTGATTTCTAGAATTTTTGGTCAGAATTTTTGCTGCCAAGATTATCTGATAATCAACTAATTTTCTCGATCTATCAACTAATAAAATTACGATTATGTTTAAAAGGTGATCAATGTGCTAAAACTAATATAGCAATATAAGTTTTTTTTTTGCAACACTTATTTTTAAAAAAATTGCCATTCACCAATAAAATTAAGCTGCATATTATCTGTTATTGAAGTAATGAACTTTGTAACAAACTTTTTATAAGTTAGCTTATACTAATTCAAACTAACCCAATACTGTATATTGTAATTACTAGTATAACAAATTTTGTAATAGAATTTTTTATAAAAACTCATAATAAAAAATCACAATAATTCTAAAATGATTCAAGTATAATTAAAAAAATGAAATATGTGATACTAAACCTAGGTCAAATGGGTTAGGTTTAGGAATAGTCTAAAAAAATTGTAAATTAAAAATCCTAACAACAAATTAAAAATTGTTATCGGGTGGGGGTTTTTTTGTTTTTTTTTCTTAAGCCAACTTTTTTAATTTGGCTTTCTTTTTTTTTAAGCCTACTTTTTTTGAAATTTTTTTTTTTTTACTAGTACATCACATGTAATATGTGAGGGATAGTTTAATTAATATTTTGGGCTTGGCCTATGCTAATTTTCACAGAATCCATTTTTAGTAGAAGTAATAGTTTTCATTTATTCATTTTTGGAAGAATTCAATATTTTTACATATACTACAGTATAACCCTGCAATAGTCATATTCATATTAGTCAAAATCTCATTATATTCATCTTAATTTTCCTATTTAATTATATATACTATATATAAATTTTAGCTCACTTTAGTCACAATCTCGCAATAGGCACATAAAAAGTCCAATTTTGGCACGTGACTATTGTGGGGTTTGACTGAATAATGACATAAGTTGATTATACAATATGATACAAACATGATGTTATTGATTATAAAATTTGTAAAATTGTGCCATTAAATTTATAGTTCAAAGGTGTGGCGACTTAGGTTAGTGGTCGAGTTGTTACCCCCAAGCGACAGGTTGTGAGTTCAAATCCCACATGGCGCTGGTTTCAGAAAATTACACCTGTGTATCTGTAACTGATTTTTGTTGATAGGTTGGGTTATACAAAGACCTGTAACCTGGGTCACACTGTTGAAATGGGAGATTCTAGAAATAGGATCATATAACTTCTAGAAACCTGAAGATCAGATTAGAACTTATTTAGCAAAAACTGAGTAAAGAATAGCCAGATTTTTAATGATAATACAGAATGGAGTCAGATTAGGTAACAGAACCGGAAAACTGAAATATTAGGGCTTTTCAGGTATAGGCCCTAACCAACCAAGCTGCCGGAGTCGCACCAGAGGAAAAGGCCATATGGAGTGCTCTGTATTAAAAGGGCCCATTTTTACAATTTTTTGAAAAATAAGTTTTTATCAAATTCATATAAATTTTGATATGACTGATATTTTTCAATTATTAATGAAAGTCAATTTGCATAATAAAAAATCAAGATAATGTAAAAAGAAAAATTACATGAGGCTGCGTAGAGCCAACACATTACGAGATTATCCAATAGTCACATGCCATCTTTAACCAATCAAAATTGGGAAATTTAATTAATCCCAGATCAGTCCAAAAATCAAAACAAGTGGTTAAAATCGATTATCTCAAAATGAGATAAATGTAAAAATCGGCCCTTTTAATACAAAGCACTCTATATGTTATAGAAGTATGGACCAAGGAAAAGGAGACTGTAAGGCATATAAAGCCTAACTGACTAATTCTTCTGAGCAAACGGATTGGGAGTTAAGGAACTACTGGGGGTATAGCCTATAAAGATGAAGGGGTAAGGTACTAGGTCTGTGTGAACTTTACAAGGGCAGGTTAACAGTGCAGTTTAATGGTTCGCCCTGCCTGCTAGTATACAGGTAAAGCTGTAGCAGATATGATCTATAATATTAGAGGTATTAAAGACAGTGATATGGAACCTGCACCTCTGAGCATTTCTGAACTAAACGGCATGTGAGTTATACATATATGGGAGTTATGGTAGTTTAAAGCATATATGACCTGACATATATCTAAATCTCTATCCAACTAGTAGAATATACACAAAAAAAAAATTATAGTTCATCCGTTTAAATAGTTTAATTTGTTAACTGTGCATTATGCCATTTTAAATTATTCAAAATTTATAATAGTTACTACAATATTTTAGAAATCTGTAACATTTTTGATTGTCTACATGATTGGGGATATATGACCAGTTTGTTTACTTGATTTTTGCATGCGAATATTCTATGATTACATTATCATAATGGTTTGTCAAAGATTATTGCTATATTTTTGCAACTTTCTTAAAATAAATTAATAAAAAAAAATCATTATTCCTACCAAACTAGAATTTCATATGATCATACTTATTTTATAATGGCCTCAAGTTAGCATCGACTGCAATAATTAAAATAAAAATATATATTAATTTTCAATAACGACTGCATCGTGAATTATTAAAATTCAATTCTGACTGGTCAATTCGGTACTTATGTAACCAATCGTATACATTCAGAAGTGATAAACATATTGTATTCTTGCTTATTTCAACAAAGTTCATTTACCCTAGATAGACAAGACTTGTTAATTAAACTATTAACAAAAAATAACATGTATAAAAATTGTAGATAATATAAAAGATTTATATATTCTAACATGCATATATAAAACAAGTACTAAAGTTTGATCAAAAACACAATTATAATTCAATTTCAGTTATCGTGATCCAGTTTATTATTCATGAGTGCTGATTTATATTATTAAAAAAATAATATGTATTTGTTAAAAAATAAGTTTTTTAACTTTCGATTTTACCCTGTATTATTACCAGATTAGGCTCTAAATATTATATACAATATGTAATCACAATTAATAATATCACAAATTTTTCACGAGTTGAATCTAATAATAATAAACAAGCTTGAAAACACCTGAAGTCACATTTTTTTCTCTTGGTATTATTCTATACATTTCAGGTTTATTTCATATTTTTATTTGTGCAGTTTTTTTTATTAATTTTATTTTATTTTATTTTATTTCTAAATAAATGTCTTCATACTACAGTGCATATAATATCATTTATTTATTAATACTGTCATTATTATTCTTATATATTGTCTTTGCTAAAAGAAAAAACTCCTTTTGGGACTATAATAGTCCTGAATCAAAAATTTCAATATAGTATAATTATCATGTAATTTATGATATTTACATTATAATCCGAAAGTTGCTAAAAATATTTAAAAAAATTGGTATACTAAAATCATGATATACCATAGATAACTAAAGGTTAAAAATATTTAATCATATAAAATTTTGCTTCTGCTTAGGTAGAATAATGCTAGTATTAGAATTTGAATATGTTTTAGTTTGATTTTATGCTATATGACTGATCTTTTTGGAATGGTATTAAAACTAGTTAGGTTAAACCGTTAAACGAATAGATAAATTTTTTTAGGCAATTACAAATAAACTATAGTTGAAGTTAAAATAAGTATAAATAAGGTAGCTACATCACTATGTTATGCAAAATCAGAAATGTAAACTATGAATAATAATATACATCATTCATAGTATTAAAATTTTATTCATAAAAAAAAGATCGATGTATACTCTGTAAAAGACATCTGATAGGTACTCTAGAGAAAACGCCATAGCAAGACTTTGAAGGAAAAAGGACACAACTACACCAGAAAAAAGCTAGCAGCCCTTGTTCCAAAGAAATGTAGAACATTAGACGTAATTAGAAGTGATAGCAAAAAAATATGAAGAAAGTCTACAATACAAGAAGCAAAGACGGAGAAATGATAGCTCTAGTACAAATAACAATGCCCGAGGAAAAGGAAGGAGAAACAACCCACTCTTTAGCTATTTTTAGTGCAAGTACAACAGGCTCGATATCTTCAGACTGGATGGAGATTATGGAATGTGAGGCAGCAATTATAAAACTACAAAGACAGCACAAAGTAGATGTTAATCTTACAAAAAATTCTACGGTTTTTGATATAGAAAGTTCTGAAAATTTGTGCAATGATCGATCAGATGAGACAATTTTACCTGATCTGCAAATTAGTGTCTATAACATGAATCTAGACACGGAACCCATCAATGATAGGAAAATCAGAACTAAAGTTCCCCCAGGAAAAAAATTATAGACAGGTCTTTTCACAAAACTAACAAGTGGAGGGCCACTTACTCTACCTTCTCACCCAGAATCAACAAAAGCACAAAAAATAATAATGCATTAATGTTTGACATACAAAAACTCAATAAAATCTCTACTAATAACATAGTATCCACACTTTATAGCTAAATAGTTTAAGACTTTATTGGGGCCAAACCACATTTTGTTAGAGGAACTCGCATATATCTGGAAATAATATTTGTTGATGATCATAGAATGAGAAAATATGCAAAAGAGGAGTTAAATATATTTCAACAAACCTTTTATGGTTACATCTTATCTAGATCTAACCAAGAATTGTTGTTAGTAAGACTGAGAAGAGTTCAAATCACAAACAAAAAGGTAATTACAGAGGAAATTAATAGTGTTTTGAGAATGTGAGTAATATCAAAGCAATTAAATCCTTGTTATATGAAGGAACTCCAATACAATCTGACCAATAGGTTGTGATTTTTGACATAACTGAGAACAGTGACTTGACACAACAAATTTCAAGATATGTCAACATAATAGACCAAAAAGTGGTAACAGAAAAGAAGGAGACTCTAAAGCTTTGCTTTTTTTGTAATGGTGAAAGATATATAAAAAGAGATTGTAGGCAATTAAAGGAAGCCAACAATTTATGCCAACATAATAAAGAGTTCAAAGAACTTAACAAGCAAGTTACAAGAGCACTCAAGAATTCTGTGCTAGCTTATATCGATCATTCATCATGTGATAAATAATTATGCATATTCGTGTAATAGTTCATGTAAATTTGTGCAGTTCATGTTCATAAAATATGACTTAAGACTTGCACAAATAAACAAATATGTTGTTGGATTTAACGCAAAAAATTGTATTACGATAAAAACTTTTCTGCTAATCGATCGATCAATTATATCTAAATTGAATAAAAATTGAATTAGTAGCATGTTTATATTTAATATAAGTAAGAATACTTATCTTTATGTAATTAAGGGTTTGTGCTCACGTGAAACTGATTTAAATCAGATCAGAGATGTAAAGTAAATAACGATAATAAATAAATGATGTATAAATGATGTATAAATGAAAAGCCTGTCAACGAAATGACAGCCGATCATTATTGCAAGATAAGATAACTTTATGACTGATCACGTATAGGTTTTGTTATGTATCCTTTTATGGTTATTCTTTTGATTATTGTCGTGAGATTTTGTAACTTGTTTTTACAGGTAATTTCAGATTTGCATATGATTTTGATTTTCACATGGTTATAATTATTGTTAGATCGATAATGGGAGTAAGGAATAATGACTGTGGCCAAGTATAAACTAGTAATACAGGAGGAGTATTTAAGGGCAAGAATTTCGGTAAAGAAGGTTATCTTTCTTTTTGCTATCGCTCGCTTTGTGAAGGCTGGCTCTATCGTTTCCACCTTATACATTTCAATTTGTTTTAAATAAAAATAAAAAATTTTCATAAAACTATATAAAGCAAGTAGTATTTTTATACATAACATTGAGTATGTCTACAAATCACACAATGCATACCAGGAGTTGGACGAAACTGACCTTGAAAAAGAAGGCTGGCTCTATTGTTTTCACCTAGACCTTTTTGCTAAAAGCATTATCTTAAATATAATAACTGTAGTTAAGATATGATATTAAATGGTTAAATAGTGATTATAATGGCAGTTCAAGGGTCCTTTGCTTTTAGTTCACGCTATAGTATGATAGTTCAAGAGTCCTTTGTTTGGGTTTCAAAGTTGCAATAGCAGTTCAAGAATCTTTTGTTTGTGACTCTGTGACTAGAGTAGCATGCAAAAAGATACAAAGATGGCATCTGATTATTATCAACTATCTGCAGATATAGGGCGTTCTGATTGAATATATAACGTTGGTTATTGTTATGAAAATGAAGGAGTTGAAAAAGATATAAAGAAGGCTTTCGAATATTGCCAAAATCTGTGGATATGGGACATATGGATGGAATATTTAATAATGGGTATTGTTATGAAAAATCTGCGGACGAGAACTTTGTTTTCATACCTTCTTGTATGTCATCATCGGTGCAGGGTTATTGTATCAAGATTGGGAAAACATGTTGTCGAATTAAGGGTTATAAGAATATATCTTTTGGCATTAAATGCTAAAGAACAGCCTTTATTACTCCCTTGGGTTTCATTTGCCCGATCGAGATAAGGATGGAGTAAAAAAAAAAAAAATTGGCTTCGTAAAAAAGGATATAATACTGATACCTTTTTTGGTTTTGACGACTAGAAAACATTGGAGTTAAAAAGATGAAAAAGGCATTTGAATATTATAAAAAATCCACCAATTTGGGCGATTCTTATGGAACGAGAAGGATTGGGTATTGTACTGATATTGTTATGAAAAAGGAATTCAAATATAATATATATAATCTGTCGATATGGGTGAAGCTAATAAACAAAAAGATTTGGGTATTGTTATTAAAAAGGAATTGAAGCTAAAAGGAATATGAGAAAGCATTTGGATACTATAAAAATCTGCCAATATAGGTGACATCCAAGAAACAGAATAAGTAGAATATTGTTATGAAAAAGGTATAAGTGTTGAATGGATAAACGAATGGTATTGGAATATTATGGGACATGCTTAACGCTAATGAAATATCAAAGCTGTCAAGTTCTAAGGAAATACTTTACATGGGAATTTTTGATAAAAATGGAATTGGAGTTGAAAGGGATAAACGAAAGACATTTGAATATTTTATATTGTTAGAGCAGTCCTTTTCTTACCCACCTTTTGCTTGATGGCACATTCAGGTTGGCAATTGGACATCACAGCTATAATAATAGCAAAGGTGTGATTAGTAGTGTAAGGATCGCATGTTGCAATTAGGTTCCATGGCTGCAATAGTAGTGCAAAGACCTCATATTGTGATTAGGCACTGTGATTGCAATAGCAGTGCAAGGACCTCACATTGTTAATTAGGTACCACAGCTTCAATAGCAGTCCAAGAACCTTATGTTGATAATTAGACTCCGCGGCTGCAATAGCAGTGCAAGGACCTCATATTGTGATAGGACCTCACGTTGTAATTAGGCTTTGCGACTGCAATAGCAGTAGTGCAACAGCTGCAATAGAAGCAGGTTATCTTTAACGCAGATACGGGCTATAGGAGGTTGCGACAGCAAAGCAGGTTATGTTATATTTGAGGTTGTTGAAACAGCAAAGTTTCAGCTTTCTAGAAAGATGGGTTTTGCTAGCTAGCGACCCTCTTCTATCCTATATGTTTTTCAGAATTTGTAAATAAAGTCATTTAGTTTTTTTGTATAAAGTCAGATGATCGAGCAATAATAATAAAAAGCCTGTCAGTGTATGACCAGTGATACAGGAAGTGTATTTAAGGCCAAGGATCTCAGTAAAGAAGGCTCCATGGCTGCATTAGCAGTGCAAGGACCGATAGTATGTACAGTCAGACCTCTTTATAATCACAAGTTGGTCACACCCTATTTTGGTGATTGTATAAAGGTGTGACTATAAATAAAAAACTTGTCATAGTCACATGACCAAGGACCAATAAGTAATATATTTGCGAATATTTGAAATACTATTAAAAAATTTAAAATGGTTAATAGCGAAAAACTTTTGATCTAGTGGGTCAATTTGGATAAAATGCCAAGTGTTTGACTCAATAAGACTAGGGCTCCTATCGAACCAGACCGAACCGAACTTTTGTCAAGTTTGAGTCCGGTTCGATTTTTGAACCGGACTCGAACTTTTTGTTTCGAACTTTTTAGTCAAGTTCGAGTTCAGTCCGGTTCGGTCCGAAGTTTGCAAACTAGTTTGAGTCCGAATAGTACTCCTAGGATCCGCATACGATTCGTTGAATGGCTGAGCTGAAGAAGCGGATTGTGGAGTTTCANTTAATTAATTGAGAAGCTTTATGAAATATCAAGCTATTTATAAAGTTTATGATTCAAAAGGCCAAGTTATTGAATTATTAATAACTCAATCTCGAAGACATTCAATTATACTAATTATACTAATCTATTTAGATAATTTATGCATATCCCTCAGTGGAGCGATGTCATGTGTTTTAAATCCACGAATCGGAGATCAGCATAGAAGTATTTCGGTACTAACCAAGGGATTGAAAAAATAGAGCGAATTCGAACATATAGTGCTGATTATATTTCAAAGCTTAATACTACACAAATTTATAGCATTTTAACTAGTGCAGATCACGTCCCCGAAGTTGACGCCAACGTGATATTAATATTTTTTATTAGTAAATCATATATAAGTATAATTATATAATTAAATTTATACGTATTAAAGTTTATACATACCAATAAATGCTTGTTAAATATAGGCATTCAATCGGATATCGACCTAAGGATTATGCGTAAGACAGGTCACAAACACATTGCAGGTTTGAATGATAAAATTTTTTTTAGCCACATATAATTATTTTTCTATTAATACAACAATGATAAAAAATCATAACAATACATTTACAAATAAAAAAAGCCAAAATTATATCGAAAAGTGGCACATCTTTAGAGGCTGGAAGCACGGGTGTAAGGTTTGTGACGAATGCGATCACCATTCACATCTATATTGTAAGACATGCAAAAAAGTAGCAGAGGGAATATATAAGCGATGTGAATGTGATAATTCTTTAGCTTCAAAGAAGCATCTCTCTAAGGTAAGAATAATTTAATAAAAATAAAAAATTCCACAGTTTTCCAGTAGTTATCCCGTAGTTATTCTATAGTTAATATATATCTATTATACTAAATATAAAAAAAATCTCGTAGTTGTCCCATAGTTATCCCATAGTTACCCAATTACCAGATTACAGGATGCCACTGGAAAATTTAAAGAAGTGTATGCAGTAAAAATGTGAATTTCTGTACTTACTCTGCCAAAAATTTCGCTGACCTTGGGTCAGGATAATTTTTCAACCCTATACCATACTAATATAGCCATCCATACTATACTGATATTCATATTTATTATCCCATAAATCCATATTGCACAATCTGTTTACATGTTATACTACTACTTCATTCTTCCTTTGTTATCAATAACTTTTCTCCTATATCTTATCTATAGCTTATCATATCGCTTTATTAATAATCGAAAAAATAGCAAACTAACAAAGTATCAAACTTACAAGTCAAGAAGTATAGTATTAGTATCAATTAGTATTATCGCTATTAATTGTAATAATACTTATCTTTTATAACTATCTGTGGCACTAATACAATTGTCGGCACATACATTGTAAAAAATGAATTGTATGTGAATTAATCGCCTATAAAATAACCTTGACTATAAATGAATTTTTTTTATGTAAGCGTGGGCATACTTAACTGATTTTTATCCAGGCAGATTATATATAAATTTATAGAATTTAACAGTCATAACTAATATGGTAGATACCCTAAATGTAAATAGAAGCTAAGTGTACGTTGTGAGGAGCTAAATCGATCAGGAAACTCAAAATATGGCCCTCATGGATATCGACTAATACTAAACTAATCCTAATCACACACTAATCGGCTAAACTCTATTCAACCCTAATGGTGGAAGACACGAAAGAAGGCATGGAAAGACTTGATCCGAGTTATTAGGGCCAAATAGAGCTCTAGGCTACGTCACGAGGCTCTAATTCGGATCACGGGTTTATAAGATATCAGGGGTAATTAAGCGAAATGTTTAAAGTTGGGAAAAGACTTCTTAATTAAGTCGAACTCAAATGAGTTATACTAACTCTCTATTTTTTTTATTGAAGGTGAGCTCAAGGCTCTTATATGCTAAAGTTTTACAGACTAAAAAGTAAGTGAATTCACTCTCTTTGCTTACTTCTCTTACGTCGCTCACTTTACTACTTTCCTAACTAAAAATTATTTTGAGCCATAATTCACCCTTTAACAACGTGCATAAATTAAAATGAATAAGTAATATGCTTAGATTTAAAAAGTTATATAAAAAATTCTATAACACTTACCGCTATACTAACGACTATTATGTGGTTGAGATTGAGTTAGCTTGTCTTAATTTTTAGGTGATTAAGCTTGAGTTAGTTTGCATTGAAGTTTTTTATGCGATATTCTTAATGTAATAAAAATTTTAAATCTCAAAGGCTGTAGAAAAGTATGTCTGCTAAATCTCACGATATGCATTATTATATTATCTATTGTATGAGAGTTGTTTAACCAAACATAGCTTTTGTCTCGATTAAAGTGCATGACGATCAGTATAAAAATATCTTTTTTTATTATTGCACTAACTAAATATGTTATGAAACTCAAGAAGGAGCATAATACTGTATTGGCTACTTACCGTAGATAGATACGAATATCGAGATAATTTAAAACCTGATTGCTTATAAAATTTAATTGTATATCTATGAGCTTGCCAGATCAGCCATCTCAAAGATCACTAACAATCGGCATCACTATCGAGATGTTGCAGTTGTGGCAATAACCTTGATCATTAAGGGGTTATTAAAATTTGAAATTAATAAGTTGCATATCGAAATAAGTAGAGCGGAGCTCATGCCAGACACGAAGTATCATTGTTCCACAATAGGCATAGAATTTTAAATAGCGTTTTTACTATGTAAATTATGTGTCAAAGACACTAGCTTCGCTATCGAAAAAAAATAAATTGAGATTCTCTAGTTTTAATGTTGAAACCCCCTAATTTTAGCACCTTGTGCTTGCTCTGCTAAAATCGGCTAGTAAGTATCTAAATTCAATACAAAATATGACTATCTTATTCAACATTTCTAAATTAGACTTTTAATCGAATTAAGCTTAGCTACTTATTTGCAAATCGTTCACGATTGCCAGTAGATCGATATATTTGATGCACTATAATGATTATTATTTTCATTTAAGATCGCTTAGTCCAAATACTTCAGTTGAGTTGTAGTTGAGTCGCGGTTGTGTCGCGGTTGAATTTTTCTTATATAATTATATGAAAAAAGTCATACCTCAGTTGAGTCGTGGTTGAAACGTGTTAGAATCTTAGTGATGTGGACTGACGATCTAACTCTTTATTGATATGATAAATATGTAATAATATATATTATCGTTAATCATGATTTCTTGTTATAGACCCGGGAGTGGCGATTATGTCAATACAAAAACCTATCGTCTCTATTGTTATATAAATAAATATCAAAATTCAATCCCAATAGTAACAGTAAAAGCATAGATTAATAAGTAGAGCCCATTCACACGATCAGTTAAAAAAAATGGCGAGCCTACGGGACCCCCTCTTTATTTAATAAAACATTGTTGCCGAACATTATACAAATAAAATATATATTTATTATATAATAAAAAATGCCCTTAACGGGTTAGGTTGGTAGGGTTTACATTTGATCTAACATTTCCCTTCGTTGACCAGGGTTCAACCAATCATTATCATCATTTTCCTCATCACACTCTAAGTTTTCTATCGACATTTTTCCCCAGGTCTCATCATCTAATTTTTAGTAAATAAAAAACTTAATTCTGATAATTATATTTCAGCACAAATGTACTGGCACGGCACGAAGTTTACTTACAAGATAAAAATTCTCTCAGCTTGTATTGACGCTTTGATTTAGAATAGTTGGGGGTGGTGCTATCGTTAGTCTTGGGGGTGGTAGCATCGTTAGTCTTTGGGGGTGGTAGCATCGTTAGTCTTGGAGGTGGTAGCATCGTTAGTCTTGGGTGGTGGCATTGTTAGTCTTGGGGGTGGTGCTATCTTTAGTGCTCATTTCACGGTTCTAAATAAAAAATATAGTAA
>QKWP01002467.1:0-39050 GCA_003550325.1 Gigaspora rosea
GGTTCTTTGTCCCATGAAGAACGATTAAACTTTGGTAGAACAATTGTGTTGGTAATCGAAGCTGGGGTTTGTATGCGATTATGTTTAGGACAAGGGTTTTCGTCAGATTCAGATTCAGGATCCGTCGTATAAAGATCTTCATCCTTTAAATAATTAAAGTTAAAAATAAAAAATCAATTTGATTATTCCTAATATATAATCGTTGCCTTACATTGTCAGGATCCTTTAAAGAATCAGTGTCTTTTGCTTCGCTTGATGATTTGGTCAAAGAAGATTCCTCTGATCCTCCTTTATCTGAAGTACATCAAACATAATTAAATTTGTGAGCAAATGCAAAAAAAGAGGAGCTTTAGACAACAGTTAAGCCCTTAACAATCCTTTGTTAGATTCCGTCTTGTCGAGTTGTTAAAAATAAGTATTCATACCTGTAAGTAAAGTCACGAACATTGACTTCAGCATAAGGTGCAGTCTTTCTTTGACACCAAAATAAAAGACCTTCCTTCCTTCTTGGCTAATATTAATTTATATATGAAATAATAAAGACAAAATAGCCAACTTATAATGCTACAGTAAAATTTACAAACCTAATATCAGCAATGATAAACCTTAATATAATCGTCCAAATCATACCAAGAATAAGTTTAAGACTGGCATCAACAATATCTGATCAGTATTGACACAAGTTGGAAAAAGTAATAATAAATAATTAGAAATAATATTAACATAAATATGAATAATAAATTTTAAATAACTGCATTTTTGTTCACAACAAATTATTATATACTTATTGATTTAAATTCTTTTTTCTTATTCATACTAATAACCACAGTTCAAAATTGAATAAAGATCGGATATCTGATTTTAAACTGATTACTACCCGATTATTACCCTAATGATGTCAATTTATGTTGCAACATAAATCAATCGGGTAGTAGTCAGTTTAAAATCAAATATCCGATTTCTACCCGATTTTGCCATCATTCGACCCGTGAACCATAACCAATCTTACCCTCAGCACCAATATTTGTAAGAGATACACCTCGGCGTTTAATAAATTCCAAAGCTTTATTAACGTTTCCAACTTTTTGAATTCGTAATTTTGGATTCTTATTATATCTTCCAAATGAATAGTCTCCAATAATTTCCTAAATTAAGTGAATTAGTACCTTAATAAATACTTTTGATGGAATTTATTTGAAAACATTAAAGAATTAAGGCTAACTTTTATCCAAATTTAGCCATTTAATTGTAATAATCGAATATTCTATTTAAAATCTTTCGACTAACAAATTCAATCGAATAATTGGAGATATCATCTAAAGGACGTGTCAGATATTAGCTATTAATATACGAACCTCTTTTAGCATAGGTAACTCTATTTTAAATTTATTACTGGATCACCTATATTAAAAGAGATACTAATTTTACCATATCTCCCCTCCCTCTCACCCACCCTTACTATATCAGTTGATATCTGACACATCCCTAACTTCATGTATAAATATTAAAGTCAACCATTATATATGATTAATAAATGGCTCACCAAAAGTTGAATGAGGCGGACACCATCAGACATTGCTTGAGTTAAGTCAGTGATAGGTTCAATTTTTCTGTCAGCTAATTTACTGTTCACCTTATAATGAAAGAAATAAAAAAGAAATGAAATAAAAATGATAGCCAATTTATAAGATCAATTATTAATTAGTTATTTACCATTTCGTAAATGTTTTTTCTTGAATAGTCTCCCATATTCTGTCCATTACTTAGCTATAAATATGGCGATAAAACTTAACTCAATATGTAGAGTTTATAAATGGTTTAGCTTGAAGGATTGGGCCATTATGAAATATTACTTTGAATATACCATCGTTATCGTTATCGTTAGAATTAAGGGCGAAGCTAACGTTAAGGTTAACAAATGCAGAATTGCTGAATTGCCATTAAATATATAAATGCAGGGTGCCAAATCAGATTTTGACACCTGATAAAAATTTGTCGTATGATTTTTCGACCGATTCGATTATCATAAGTCGGCATGATTTGTATCACATAAAATACATACTTCCAATATGGTTAGTTTTGAGAACAGCTCTTGTCAACCAATAAGAAATATTAAAAAAAGCTTTGGATATAAATTAGAATACTATCACATGAATTGGTGTATATATGTAAATATTTGTATATAATTTCAAGACTAATTTTACGTCTAACCAAAAGTTCCATCTATAACTCATACAAAAAATACCAGTTTTTAAAGTTTTTAAAAATTTTAGGATACTTATGTCATTCGGGTTTAGTAATTTTTCGAACTGATTAACTTCGTATAGTCTAATGTCATCGTCTTTAAAAAAATTAAGCATTGTTAAAGTTTCAGCAAATTTCACTGGTCAGAATACATGAAATTTTAAAAATTTCAGAATCTTTGATGTGATTAGATTGTTCGCACCATAATTTCATAATTGAATCAATGATAAAAATCATTGATAACCAAAATATTATACAGAACAGTTTTTTAATCCGAATTTGATCTTGAACTATATTTAACCAGGACATAATTAATATATAAACTGGTTCTAAATATTTATTAATATATGTTTTAATGCACATATAATTTAATGAAAAATTTTGAATAACAGATATCATAATATTGCGTAATTTTATGTAATTTTTGTAATTTCGTTTCGGTAAATTAGATTAACTGATAATGTAACTTTGGACAAATTTTCGTTCTATCAAAATATACAATACAACAATACTTGATATGATCAAAATTAAATAAACACTTGAAACTTAGCAATTAGATAAAATAATTACGGCAAATATAAATATGACACAAAAATTTTATTTATGATTTTATCACTTGTACAAATATCAGATATCATCATATAAAATTACTACAATCCAAGATAATATATTTTTTTCATTGAGTATACTTACACACGAAGTAACATAAGTTTCAGATGGAAAAACGAAAATTTGCGAAAGGATAATGAGTGACGAAATGAAAAAAAAACGAAAATGCAAAAAAAGTAACAGAAAATTAAAATACTTACGAAGAACCGGTACGAAACCTACAAAAAAGCAAATCACCAAATTGCACGATACCAACGACGAAAGAAAAGGACCGAAATTGACGACTACTGTCATGGTGGTAAGTGTATGAATTGTTGACCTTCCCTATTCGAATTCGTGCGCTTATCTTGCAACGGCAGTAATCTTCGGTCCTCATGTGCCCCTTCCTCGCACATAAGAGTCGTGACCAACCGATTTTCTTATAGTCACGTCCTTATTCAAATTCGTAAGTGTAGGTTGTAGTTTCTTATTTTTCTTCTTGAATCGCACGACCGTGACTAACTAATTTAAAAAAAAAAAAAAAAGAATATTAAAGAATATTTATATAGGGTGTTCGCGACTCTATAAGGGTGTTTCAAACTCTATAAGGGTGACAAACTCTATAAGGGTGACAAACTCTATAAGGGTGACAAACTCTATAAGGGTGTTCAAACTCTATAAGGGTGTCCAACTCCATAATAGGCTCCTATAAGGCAGAAGCTTTTGCTTAAGGAAGTTTTCATAACCATTTCCTCCTCTTTCGGAAACAGTAGACCTTAAAAAAAATGCGAAAAAGCTTGAAAAAGAGAATCCTTCCAATTGATCATATTTATAATTTAATTTGACTTATCACATGATGAGCGATCGCGTTATTTTAAAAAAATAAACAAATCACATGAAATCGCACCTGCGCGCGTACGTATCTATATCAGTATTTGGTGTAACAAAATATCTGATATGTAACGTAATGGATAACGACAGGGCCAGTGATTTTCTGCGGTGACAAAATCAAAATTATGTGGTGACAGAATTTAAATTATGTGATGTGATGTGAACCATATTTGCCAAATTATGTGCGATTCTGCGGTATATTTGGCCAAATTATTTGCGATTCTGTGGCATGCTTACGAAATTATGTGTAATTCTGTGTTATACATAAACTAAAATTTGTCGGAACTTTCTGGACTTTGTTTCGAAAAAATTTTCATGACCTTGCTCGTAATTTGAGTTCATTAAAATTCTACGTCAGGAGATACCGGATATATTAGATTTTATATATCGACTTGCCAATAAATTGGCAAATTATGTGACAATTCTTATAAATTTGCATATTGTGTGCTATTCTGCGGTGATAAACACCAAATTATGTGATATAGGCGTATTTATGTGAATTCTGTGGTATTATGTGAAACACATAAAATCACTGGCCCTGGATAACGATAAATCTTATACAGTTATAAGTCGATAACAGACCATAGACCAACATTGTTTACGCGAATTACGCGACACAAATAGTAAATATAAAGAAATTTTATTGTTATCGTAATTTACCGTGTAAGGTACCGGGTACGATTTAATTTCACGTGGTAAAAAATTTGATTTTTGTACCCCCGGGTACTTTGTATGGTATAGTGCTCGCGGTCATAGCACATGTGGTGTAACCCTTGGTCAATTCTCTGTCTTTACGATCTGTTGACCCTTGTCAACACGCAAATTATTAACATCGTATGGAAAACAGAAAGTAGCACACTTTTTTATTTGGGATAGTAATTTTTTTCTGGTAATTTTCAAAAACACAATGTTTATCAAACTTGAAAAATAATACTGTTAACTATTTTTTAGTGAGAATATGCTACTCCTGTTATATGTAGAGCTCTGACCCAGGTCAGAAAATACCAACCCGGGTTACGACCCGTTGACCCGGGACACGTAAAATTTTCGATTGATTTAAAGCAAAAATTTCGATTGATTTATGTAAAAATTTCGATAAATTTCGATTGATTTATGCAAAATTTCGATAATTTCGAGTCTTCTATAAGCAATTTCAATTTATTTGACCAATAAAACTAATTTAAACAAGAATTTCAATTCAATTCTATTTAAAATATAAATATTGAGCATTCAAAGAGAATTTTCACTTAAATTTTCCTGTCCTCCTTTAAAATATTGTTATCAACAACTACGTTCTATGCCCAGATAATTAATTTACTATGAAATTTTTTTTTAGTGTTGAACTCGTCCAATAATATTATTTTTATTATTTTCATGTGATTTTGTTAAGATTTTGCCCAAAAATTTTGAAAAATTTTGATCAAATTTGGCCAAATTTTGATTTGACCAAAAATTTTCGATTTCTTTTAAAAAATTATTTTACGTGTCCCTGATCAGACCAGATATCGATATTTATAAGCAAATTGCGTTTTTGTTTTCCGAATTCTAATCCGTTTGACCCGGTCAGAGCAGGGCCGATGATTTTCTGCGGTGATAAATTGTTAATTCCGTCCGTGACAAATTCAAATTCTGCAAAATTTCCGTGCATTAAAATTCATAATTTCTGCGTGAATTCTGCGTTGTCATTTATAAATTCTGTGTTGGCTATATAGAAATCTTGAATATTCTGCAATCAATTTGTCGTTTAGTCTTCGGCTTATTTAGGATATTAAGCAAAAATTTTCTCCTGACCACGCTCGTATTTCAGGTTTATTTATTTTCTACATCGGAATTTTCGGAAGTTATATTTTTAGAACCTTGTACCTATAAAAAAAACTAAATAATTTATAAATCCCTACTTTCTGCGATAATTCCGTGCTATTCTTAATACATTCCGTGTATACAACCTAATTCCGTGATTTCTGCGGCATTCCGTGAAATGCAGAAAATCATCGGCCCTGGGTCAGAGTAATTTTCGACCCGTGACCCGTACGGGTCACCCGAACCGGGTCATAGCTCTCTATCTTCTTGTTGCGCTAATTAAAATAAAAAAAATATTTTCATTGAATTTTGATTAGATATTTATCAAGTAAATTTCGTTCAAAAGTTATAGTATCTACGTATAAAAAAAGAGTCATAGTTAAAGAATTTTTAGCGACTACCTGATTAAATTCAATAAAATTTTTTTTATTTCCGTAATTAATGGAATTAAAATAAAATAAAAATTTTTATAAATTTTGATTAGAGAAATCTTTGTTTAAAGTTAAAAAGTTTTACTAGTTTTTTGCGAAGTTTTCTCAACGGCTATCCAACAAAACTCGATAAAAGTTTTTTTTTTATCTTAATTCTATATACCGTTATTAACTGTTGGCTGAAATTAAATTTTGCTTAAATTTAAGAGGATCTTCCTGTCCGAACATTCCCCCGTCGTATTCCGACACGATCCCCTCATATGAGTTCGTATCCCTGTCCCATGACAACACTGCTTGGTATTAATGATGCCTAAACCTAAAATTCATGCCGCAACTAATGGTCAATGCCTAAATTCAAAATTAATATAAAAGAAATTAAGTATAATTGATATATCATAGTGATGTTAAGTGTTGTAATAAAAATAAAAAAAAGTACTGTATATTGTATTTAAATAATTTGATTTACAGTATAATTTTTTTATCATCTTCATTTTATTACAAATATGCTAAAAATACAGTTGGACGACCATCAAAAGAAGCGTGAAAATATATCCAAAAAGAAAGCTCAAAGATCGTGGACATTGTGGTGCAAAATGCAAATGGGGTACGTGGGAAGTCGAAAGATTTAGATCATTTTAGATATGAATGTACGGCAGTTAGTAGTGATGTTAAACAAAAACTATAATTGCATTCGCGAGAAATTAACCTCTAGATGGCATTACATTAATTCTAAATTTGTTGGAAACAAATTTAAAGGCTACAGTAGTAGTAATATATGGATGATAATTTAGAGATTTGAGCATTTTTAAATAAGTAAATCAAAATGTATTTCATAAGTAATAATAAATAAAAATATATAATATATAGCGATAGTATAATTAATAATTGCTATATATAAATTTAGCTATAAATTATTATACGTAAGATAATATTTAGGTTATATATTTTGGATTCGGCTTTTGTTTCGGGATTGCGGCTTTATTTCTGCCGAAAAATCCGCACCCTAAATACAGTACTTTCGGCGCAACCGCTACGAATTCTGAAATTAGACTTCAAGATCAGGTGTAACGTAAACATGATAAGAAAATTAAAAACAACTCACAGATCAGTATAGCTGATAGTATAGATGAGCAGTTCCGTATAGTATACGCCGAATTTTTTATACTGATCCAGTGTAATATGCACATAAGTATTCTGTGCCAGGTTATGTCGATCATGTGGCGCAGGCAAATTTTTTTGAAGTTTATTAATGTTAGGGTAAATAAGATTAGAGGTTAGGTAATTATATAGAAAAATCGGTCAAGAAAAGCTTTTTGTAGGTGGTTTTTTATGCAAACTTTTGAGAAATAACGATTTTTGACAAAAACGGTTAGGGTTAGGAATTATAGCTGACGGTATAGTATAGATTTTAAATTTGGCCTAAACAAAACGGATCTGTTCACATATACCCAGGGTTGGCACATTTATCCATTGGTGAATGGAGAACAATTCCATTGGCATCACTCCATTGCTCCATTGATGAATGGAGCCAATGGAGACCATGGCTCTATTGGCTCCATTCCATTGGTTCCATTGGTTCCATTGGCTCCATTGGTTAGCAGTTTTTCAATGGACTGTATATCCATTGTCAACCCTGCCTATACCATGATCTGCTATAATTTCCAACCATCTTTAGTGCTCTAACAAAAAGTTTAGTTGGGCAATTTTACTGTATTAAATCCCCTCTAACACCTAACTCTAGCAGAAACGAAACTTTAAAGAATTTTTGCTGCGCCATAACCTGGCAGTAGTGCAATTTTTACGGGGAAATGCCATTGCACACTTAATTTACGCCCGGTTGTACCACCATATTTTATTCATCGAAATGATAATTGACGATTTCTGGCAACTTAGAATTTTGCTTCTGATCTATTGAGTGAGGTGCTTGAGAGCATCTTTAACTATTTACCTGACGCTTCTTAGCATCTTTATAATAAAAATTGGTTGTTTTTTTTTAATGTCCATATCTTAAATTGGCGCTTTCGCACTTATCTGCTAGAGTGAAAATTTTTACCCCTTTATTGTTAACGCTAATTGTAATAGACTAATGCGATTTATAAATATTTGGTTTGTGCAATAAACGATAACCCACAATTGTATAATTGTATCGGTATATACCTGTATATACCTGTATACTACTACAATAGAGATTAACATTAAATGGTTGATAACGTAGGTGATTTTATACTTGGAAAAAATTCGGACGCCTATCAAAGATAGGATCGGTGTAAGTCTCCATGCGTCGCAGGACAGCTTTGAACGTGAGATTGAATATTTTGGACACTTTATAAATAGTAAATATACAATCATATCGATACGTAATGTTTTTTTATAACTTACAAAAATATGCTCTAACATGTGTAAACGGGGCAGATCAGAAACGCTCTCATACAATAAAGAAATCGGGCTGATCCATGATCTGGCATCAAAAGATCTACTGTATGATAATCTGAAGAAATGATCGGATCACTTATCACGTGTTATTTATAAACTTTAAATTTAAATTGAAGACAGGTTTTTTTTCCTTCACTAACTAGGATGTCTACAATAGTAACATCGTCTTGTACTGATAATGGGTTATCTAATGACCCACTCTCACTTTTTGCAAATAAGTTCTTTCAAGATTGTGGAGTTGCTTCCTCGACAAGGAAATTAGTAGAACAAGGAAGAAATACGACAAATTCCTTTCATTTTTCAAATCTTGAAAGAAATGGGAAAGAAAACGAGGAGTTGAATAGCTGGAATCATTTTATTCAACAGAGTGAAGATAATGAAAACTGGTTCACGACTGAATTCATGATTTCAGAACAAGGAGTAGAAGAAGAAGAGTTTCGACAAGAATGGAGTGATGAGAATTTCACCGAGGTTTATATCAAACAACGCGGTCTGGACCGACCTCACAAGGATATTACTTCTTTACAGAATATGCCGATACGTCCTTGTGAGAATTCTTTCGTTCAAGAGTTTATAAGTATCACGTCGTGCCAAGATTCATCCTTACTCCATTTTTCACCTGAAGAATATTCCTCGTTTATGACCAATGATCATGCCGTTACATACAATACTCTACATAACGACATACTCCAAGCTCAAATTTACCTTTTTGATCACCTATCTGCTATTTTAAAATATCCAATGATAACTACTTGTAGACCCTCTCCAGAGGCGGAATGGGATTGGGCTAAGTTATTTTCTTCCTCGAGATGGTGTAATAATGACAAGGATGACAATGATAAAATTTCAGATGGTAAATACATACAAAGTGTAGCATTAGAAAGAATGCAACTTTTTTTGGGACATATAATTGATCCTGATATTGAACAGAAAAATAGAATAACTTAAATTTAGGAATTATGAATTTTACGCGTTGTAGGACTTTAGTAAGACTAAGAATTATGAACTTACGCGTTGTAGGACTTTAAAATATCAATCATAATTTTTTTTTAATTTTAATCATTCACCAAATTCATTATTGCCAACTTTTTTCTTTGTAAAATGTGTTTAAATATAATTTGACAAATAATTAATATAGAACAGAATAAATTAATAGATAATACATAGATTAGAATTGTTTAAACACTCTATTAATCTATTTCTGAAACACTTGTCGATTGGTCATTATTCAAAACTTTCCAAGCAATATCGGCCAAAATACCACTCAACACCAAGACGCCAACCCATTTATTATTACGAAATTTTCTATCACAATCAACCACGTCGTCAAAATTTACTGTACGAAGTTGCCATGCAAGATGAGCTCCTGTTCCCAAAACAGAAATTGAATAGAAGGGCCAATTGTGGTCGTTCATCTGTCCAGCAATAAAGAGAAATGTCACCATTGACCCTGAAAAAAAACTTAACCATAGTCGGGTATTATCTCCAAAAAGAAGGGCGGTTGATTTTACCCCAATCGCATTATCAAAGCTCTTGTCCTAACATAAAAAAGTAATAAATCATAATTTTGCAGGCAAATTCCTAAAAAAAAAAAAAAAAAAAAAAAAAAAAATCATGCTTCTAATGAATGATCGCAACTTTCAATGAATTTTTCACCTGATGTGCATAAATCGTATCGTACACCAACGTCCAACTAATACCGGCAAGATATAACGGAAGTGTAACCGACCACTCGCTGTTTCCAATCATAGCTGGCCAACCCAATAATGCACCCCAATTAAAAGCTAAACCTATTATTATTGATAAATATTTCAATTCAAATATCGAATATGATAAATTATATATACATTAAATAATCACGTACCAAGGTAGAGCTGCGGCCAAAAAGTAACGCGTTTCATTAATGGATATATAGAAACGATGCTTAAAGATGTTGCACCGAGAAAGATACTATAATTATTTTTTAACAAACTCGCATTAATCTAACAAAAAACTTATATATATCAATGTATAAAATAGAGGGATAAAATGGCGAAATTATCAGTTTTCACTATTAAAAGTTATTTAACTTTCAAATTAAAAAAAAAAATTTCTATTTAAATTATGATATTACTTAGAGGCTTAATTTTTGTAATACCCGGTGATTTTTCTTGAGTTAATAATCGTTTTACACATAAACAGGATCTTTACTAAGTAAAATCGAGCTTTACTCACTAATAGAGTTATTCGAAATACCTTTTTTTACTTATCCTCAACTTTTGGTGAAAAAGGAATAAATTTTTATTAATAGATTTGTTCATTATACGTTTTGGCGCAGTAAATTAATTTTTTGTGCCAAAGCTTATAAAAACCCATTAATAAAACGGTATTACGAATAACTCTATTTAGAGGTTAATTAAAAAAATCCTGTTTATTGTATTCGTCATTTTACCCCTATTCGACATTTTACTTATTTTTTTTTGATACCTATAATAATTTAATTGGGTTAAGACTGCTAATCCTGCTGATAATTGTAATCCTAGAAAAGTGATAGCCTGAGAAGGAGTTACTGCTCCTGAAGCAAGTGGTCGGTTCTGTGTTCGTTCTACCAGTTTATCTATTTTCTTATCCCATAAATCATTGATCGTACATCCAGCACCTCTCATTATGAATGCTCCAACACCAAAAAGAGTTAACATATAAATAGTTTGAGAAACTGGTAATTGCGCGTGATACGTTGCCATCGTAATACTCCATGCTATAAATGAGTAGTCACATCAAAAAATCAATGCATTGTTGGCATGAAGAATAATATTGACTTACTGCAGGGTAAATATAAGAGCCAAGTTCCTATAGGCTTATCCAAACGTGCAAGAAGAGCGTAAGGCACAAGTTTTGGTGGAAGATAAGTATAAAGCCATGAAGAACGTTCTGGTACATTTTTTTTAGAATTTTCTTCGATAGCGGAAGGCGTAGTACTACTATAAGTTGCTATTTGCCAATGCGAAATTCTTCGGGCACGAATGACATGAGACAAACGAATGTATAAATTTGAATTGAACGAATTTCTCAACTTTCGCGTATAAATGAATGAATATGAACATGTTGTGCACGGAATTTTCTTATTGTCCAACAGAGCTACACGAAAAACTTTAAAGTTATATGTTTTACTCGCTTTCAAATTGCGTAAACGTGAAAGGAACATTAAGAAAAAAAATCGCTGAATTTCACCCCATTTATAGACTGAGCATTGTAATAATGGATCGACAATCAATCTTCATTATCGTTATGCTTTACCGCAGTAATTAACTGTTAATATATGCAAAGATTGAGGAATTTTGCTCAATTCAAATTCATATTCATACATTCTGATTATCGAAGAAATTCTAAAAAAAAAAATGTACTAGAACGTTCTTCATGACTTTATACTTATTTTCCACCAAAGCACGTTCAATCTGCTATAGTATTCATCGGATCAGATCTCTATTAACTATATTTATATTAAATCGTTAACGAATCTGATTATCATTATTAAATTAAATTTGCCAGAAGCAAAGTGCCTACGACGAACAAATATTTCTTCAAAGTTTTATTATGTAATTTATTACTTGATATATTTGAATTTATATTTATTACTTGATATATTTGATTTATTCAACCAACCGTTTGTACGTACGTAACAGGTAACAGGTAACACGGGAGATGTATTCATGTGACGATAAGAATCCGCATGAATAATGCGATTCAGAAAAATGCTTTTGTGCGACTTTGCATTGCTAAAGTCGTTACTCGTTCGTTAGCTCGATACGCCAACAAATTATTATTTTAGCCGATTTAATAATTTGTTAAGTAATTGAACTTTTACCCCTGTTTCCATCGTTGCAATGGATGCTACATTAATTAAAACTGGTAATTTTCTTTGTAACTTCTTAGACACTAGCTCATAAAATCTTTATACTAATTCAAAGTGTTCAGTTAATAAACTTCAGGATGCCTTTGCGACTGTCGGAGTTCAAAATCCTGTTGATTTACCGCAAATTGTAGTCATTGGTTCTCAATCAAGTGGTAAAAGTTCAGTATTAGAAAATATCGTTGGACGTGATTTCTTACCTAGAGGTACGGGTATTGTAACCCGAAGACCTTTGGTTAGTGTTGGAATTTTTTAAGCGTGTTATTCTGAAATGTACTTGCATTACCCCAATCAAAAGTTATTCAAGCTTCTTTGTTAGTATATGAAAAAAATAAATAGGATGTTTCTGTAAAACGCGTTAGGTTATGCTTATCAGCATAATAAATTTATTTATAAGTAATTTCTCGGATACATGATGTCTTTTTCTTCAATGTATTTCAATTAATAATATTCATTATTTCTTTTAGGTTTTACAACTTATAAATCGGCCGGCAAACACAGATACGACTGATGCCTCAAACAAAGAAGCTACAAAAGAACCAGAAAACCCAAATAATGCAGATGAATGGGGAGAATTTTTACACATTCCGGGGGTGAAATTTTCTGATTTCAACAAGATTCGTGAAGAGATTATCAAAGATACTGAAGCAAAAACGGGAAAAAATTCTGGTCAGTATTTACCCGTATGGTTATGAGGGTCTTTACTTCCGCTAACTGATTCATTATGTCATGAATAAATAGGTATCTCTCCAGCGCCTATAAACTTAAGAATATATTCTCCTAATGTACTTACACTAACACTTGTTGATTTACCCGGACTAACGAAGGTATGCTATGTACTTGAGGATGATCATTTGAATTAATGCTTAAATTAGGAATGATTAATTATCAGGTGCCTGTTGGAGATCAGCCAAAGGACATTGAAAAACAAATTCGAGAAATGATTTTAAAATATATCACCAAACCGAATGCTATTATTCTTGCTGTCACTGCTGCCAATACTGACTTAGCTAATTCGGATGGATTAAAATTGGCCCGTGAGGTAGATCCTGAAGGTCCGTATCAGTTCCCAGTACTAGATTATTCAATAAGCCAACTTCAGTTGACGGTTATTTTATTAAATTTGCTTCGTCTTCTTTAGGATCACGTACTATCGGAGTTCTTACAAAAATTGATCTTATGTAAGTTATTATAAAATATAATCATTATATACATTCAAAATTTTACCACTATTACATTTAAAATAGGGATCAAGGAACAGATGTCGTGGACATTTTGGCGGGTCGTATTATTCCTTTACGCCTCGGTAAGTCATTTATACTTATTCAATAACATCATAATAGGATAGAATACTTAAATAATCCTTTTATTAGGTTATGTACCTGTTGTAAATCGTGGTCAAAAGGATATTGATAGTAGAAAAGCTATCGCTGCTGCACTTGAAGCTGAAAAAAACTTCTTTGAGAACCATCAGTCTTACAAGAGCAAAGCACAATATTGTGGAACACCTTTTCTTGCCAGAAAGTTGAACATGGTAGTTTCTGATTATTAATTTTTACAGTCGCTTCCCACTATAGTTACATCGTAATTGTCTATAATTACGTTTAATTTTTGCTTTAAGTTGTTTTTTTCACTCGTCATTAGTCACTTTTCTTATTAAGTCCGTAATAACATATAATACGTTTGACTGGACTACGCGATTATAGCGGACTATGCGATTATAGCGGAATGCGATCTATATTATGTATTTTTCCGATGAAAGTTAACCCGTTTTTTTTTATTCAATTAAATTAGATACTAATGCATCATATTCGAAACACACTTCCCGAGATAAAAGCCAAAATTCAAGCAGTGCTCGCAAAATATCAAATTGAATTACAACAGCTTGGAGATCCTTTAGATGAAGGCCTTAATAGTAATGCCAATATTGTTCTAAATATTATTACGGAATTTTGTAACGAGTTTCGTACGATCATTGAAGGCAAATCAGATGAACTTTCTTCTTTCGAGTTATCTGGCGGTGCACGTATCAGTTTTGTTTTCCATGAGGTATTTGCGAGCGGTGTAAAATCAATAGATCCTTTTGATCAAATAAAAGATGCAGATATTAGAACGATAATTTACAATGCTTCGGTAATTTTTTTCTTTATTTCAAAGCTTTGATTTAAAAGTATATTTTTGTTTTAACCACGTCTAAATAATTCTAATCAGGGATCTGCGCCCTCTCTCTTTATTGCCTCAACTGCATTTGAAGTTATCATAAAACAACAAATTAAACGTTTAGAAGAACCTAGCTTAAAATGTGTGACATTGGTTTACGAAGAATTAGTTCGAATTTTAACTCAATTGCTGCAAAAACAGGTAAGATGGAAAATTTTGGAATTGTTTTTTATATTTTAAATGTATCGACTAAAAGATTCCTTATTTTATAGTTGTTCAAACGTTTCCCTGGACTAAAAGAAAAATTTTCTACTGTAGTCATTAATTTTTACAAGAAAGCTCTAGCACCGACAAACAAACTTGTGCAAGATCTTGTTAAGTTAGTAAAGGAAATAGTATGAATTACAAAAATTCGATTTTCCCACTGATTATATTTTTATTATGTCCTTTAATTCAATAGCATGGAAGCAAGTTATATTAACACTGGTCATCCCGATTTCTTAAATGGCCACAAAGTCATTGCAGCTATTAACGATAAATATAACCAAAAACAAGCAAATCCTGCAGATCCAAAAACAGGCCGTGGAAGTATTAACAATCTTACCAATTCGAATCCGCTAGCAGATGTCGAATCACCGAACACTGGGTTCTTTGGAAGTTTCTTTGCGGGAAATAAAAAAAAGAAACCTGGCGTCATGGAAGCTGTATGAGTCAATAAATTCTGGTTAACATAAGTCTATTTCAAGTAGAGGTCCAATCCGGATAAATCCGTCACCCGTTTATCTGTATCTGTTGGATAAACAGATCTGATATCCGGATAATCCGACTGATATTCAGAATATCAATAGTAAACGGATATCCGCTATCTGTTATCCGAGTATCCGATCCGAAATTTGTCCGGATATCCGATGATTATTCGGATAAACGCTATCCAGATTGGAACTCTAATCTCAAGCATCAGATAATAATTGTATCTTTATTTTAATCAGCCGCCACCAGTTTTGAAAGCGTCAGGAAATCTTTCGGAACGAGAATCTGTGGAGACCGAAATCATAAGTAAATTATAACAACGTAATTATTATATATTGTAACAAAATGGACCTTCCTTAACCATCTAATCCGTTTTATTAATTTTAATACAGAGACGCTTATTCAATCATATTTCAATATTGTAAAAAGAACTGTTGTTGATATGGTTCCAAAGGCCGTTATGCTTAATCTTGTTTCATATGCCAAAGAGGAACTCCAAAGGGAACTGTTGCAAGAATTGTATAAAGCAGAAGTTCTTGATGAATTACTTAAAGAAAGTGAATACACGCAACAAAGACGAAAAGAGTGTAAAAAGATGATTGAAGCCTTGCAAAGGGCCGATGAGGTAAATTTATTATAATGTCAAGATATTGCTTATTATGTAATAACCATTTGTTTTAATTAATTATTGATTTATAGATTGTCTCGGCTGTTTAAATGATATGAGATTTTCAGGGTCACGTGAAAAATCGATCTTCGATCAAGATTGATGTCATTGCAATAAGGAAAAATACAAAAAATTATTATTGTACTACTAGTATGTTCTATTTATAATATATAAATAAAAAATGTGATAGAAATTAGTAATAACTTTAGTCAAAGAAACTACTTTTATAATAATATGAAGAAAGAAAAATAGTATATATATGTAAATAATGATAAGATAGAAACATAACAGATAAGTAGTAGAGATAGCTTCTCGCGCAACTTTTCGAGCTTTTGATTCTCTGCGTTGATGTTTTCGTTTTTTTCTTTGTTTATCAGTCTGGTTAGCAGATTGTCTTGTAGCAGACTTTTGTTTTAGTCAAAGCCTTTATTCAGTTGAAGTTTCTATTGTTACCAAATGAGCAATTTGATATATTTAATCAAAAGTTTGAGGATGAATATCCGCACTGAGTAACGGAAACGTATGATCACATGCAACAACATGATATAAACCCGTGGCAAATATTATATACTAAAACAAAATCTGTTACACAAATATGTAATGCCTGTCCAAACGTGTATATAGATAAATAGATAGATAGATAGATAATAGATGTCATAAATCTAATTATCACATCCCAAATCCAACTATTCCAAATCTATTATTCTATAACTATTTAAATGATCATAGTTAATTATTTTTTTTTTTTTTAAGGTGAGACCTCATAGTTAATTATTATGGCTAATTATATATATTATTTTGAAAACAATCATTAAACAAAATTAAACTTTACTCATACTAGTATTTATTAAATAATAAATGATTATAGTTAATTTATTGAACAATTAAATAATTATAGTTAATTACAAATTTTTTGAAACACAGTCATTAAGATGAACAGAATTAAATTTTATACTTATACTTAGGGTTGTTATTGGACTGGACTGGACTATTGGACTGGACTAGTCCAATTAGATCCAGTCCAGTTCATTAAAACTATATTGGACTGGACTATTATTGGACCAAAAATAAGTCATGTGATATTGAAATTTAACCAATCAAATTATATATAAAATATTATTAGTTATATATAAAATTTATACTCTTTAAGTTATACAATAAATTATAAAGTTGTACATAAGTATAGTATAAAGTTTTATTTATTGAAATATATAATCTAATCTCCCAAAACTAATACACTTAGTAGACAAACTTTATATCAGTTTTGAGAGAATATTGGATTTAAAAAACTTGTTATTTAGTAAATATATTATTACATAACCTTTGCGAATTGTGATTGGCTAATTCGAAGCCTATACTAAATAAAGTATACTTCTTATATTTTTAAAAATTTAATTTTTACATTTATATAAAANATAGTATAAAGTTTTATTTATTGAAATATATACAATCTAATCTCCCAAAACTGATACACTTAGTAGACAAACTTTATATCAGTTTTGAGAGAATATTGGATTTAAAAAACTTGAGTTATTTAATAAATATATTATTACATAACCTTTGTGAATTGTGATTGGCTAATTTGAAGCCTATATTAAATAAAGCATACTTCTTATATTTTTAAAAATTTAATTTTTACATTTATATAAAAGATAATATTTTTAAATATAACATACAAAGATTATATTATTTTATTATAATTGTATATAGAATGTATATATTTGCTAAGTAAGTTAATTTATATTGGACTGGACCAAATTGGACTCGATTGGACCAATAAATTTGGTCCAGTCCAAGTCCAATGCTAAATTAAATACTGGACCAGTTCAATAACAACCCTGCTTATACTAGTATTTATTAAATGATTAAATAACTATAGTTAAAAACATATTTCTTTAAAACACAATTGGTAAAGTTATTAAAATTAAACTTTATACTTATTCTGATAATTTATTAAACAAATAAATAATTTATAGTTAGTTGCATATTTTCTTAAAATACAAATATTAAAACTGTAACCGGTTGTTCTTGTATTTTCATAAGCGACCAAAAAGGGAAGTAAGTTTTTATTAATTTGTTCATCCTATCTTTTATATCTACATTACTATTTACAAATTGCATTATCTAATTACATTGTTTATGCGAATTACTAATTAATTCACTTACGATAGCCCTTGCATAAATAATCGATCATCGTGGTATGATCATGATCGAAGATCATAATTGTATTACTATAGCCTGGTAAGTATTCTATTCTTCCTTTTTTTGCATTACTTACTCGATTACATATTGATTACTACATTTGTTGACATATAGGCTACGGTCAATCATCATGCCATACATATCGGCCTATCTACACAATGTCGTTAGGCCGATTACTTGTGCATGAATTTAACCTGTTACACTCTTCTCCACCTAAATTAGAGCTACCTGATTCCCTATTACCCGCCTCATATTGCTCCACCATTTCCATGGCGTTTCCCAAATTTGATAACGGCTCTCATGTTGCTTCGTGAAGGGGGTAACCCTTCCATTTGATCAGGTACTAGGGCTTCCGGTAATACGTCCGTTTATCCAAGATCTCTTTCACTTCAAATTCAGGCTCTTGATTGGAATCTTCAAGAAATTCCGGGAGTGGTGGTATCTCCTTTCTTTCTTCAAACTCGTCTGGCGTGTATGGCTTCAACAACGATATGTGGAACACTGGATGTATTTTTAGCTCAGGAGGCAGTGATAGTTTGTATGCAGTTGTAGATATTTTCGTTTCGATTTCATATGGCCCAATAAACTTTGCCATTAGTTTCTTAGAAATTCTTTTCGAGTCTACTACAGGTGTGAGGTTTTGTATGGAAAGCATCACCTGCGCACCTTCCTGAAATTCCATAACTCTACGGCCTTTATTATAATATTTGGCCTGTCATTCTTGTGCTGTTACTAACATATCTCTAGCCATTTTTATAGTTACGGTCCAATGTTCATACAGGTCATGTGCTGCTTTCACCTTCGTCCTAACTCCTTCGCTGCTATTGTGCTGGGGGTTATAGAGTGATAGTTATGATCTAATTGAAAAGGTGTAAACCCCGTTGAAGACTATTGTGCATTGTTGTATGCGAATTCCGCAGCCGGTAATAGCTGGTCCCAATTGTTTTGCCTGTAATTAATATAAGCCCGTAGCATATCTTCCAAAATCCTATTTATATGCTCCGTCTGACCATCTGTCTGGGGGTGAGCGGTAGAAGACATACATAACTTTGTTCCTAGTAATTTGAATAATTCCCTCCAAAAGTTACTCACAAATTTTGGGTCTCGATCAGATTCGATTCTACGTGACATCCTGTAATTCTTAAATATTTCTTAGAAATATAATTTTGCTACTTCTGGTGCGGTAACATTAGAACGAATAGGAATAAAATGCACTCTTTTGCTAAAACAATCGACCACTACCATAATAGCGTCAAACCCTTTTGTTGTAACAGGCAAGTGTATAATAAAATCTATTGATACTTTTCTCACAGTTGTTTTGGAATATCCAAAGGTTGTAGAAGTCCCATTGGTGCTTTGCTTGACGATTTATTTCTCTGGCAGCTTTCACAGCTGTTTACATATTTCTTAATATCTCTACCCATTCTTTTCCAGTGGTACAGTTGTTGTATACTGCTATACGTCCGGTCCACTCCCGGGTGGCCGTTGACATCATGATGTTCATAGAGTATGCTTAATTTTAACTGTGACACATGTGTAATGCAGAGTCTAGGATTTTCTGAATTTTTTACAAAATACAATAATCCAACTTCCTCTAGTCAATATTGACCTACTTGCTGTTTCAACAACTTCGCTTCTTTGCCTTCTGGTTCTTTTAGCGCTTTAATTATTGTTGTCACATATTCATCCTCATTATACTCTTCACAAATTGTCATATAAACTCCAGGTTAACACGTATAGTCGACAATACATTAGCTTCCGCTTTTTGTAATAGTGTGTTAGCTACCATGTTTTCTTTTCCTGGTCTATATTTTATTTTAAAATTATATGATTGCAACATTTCCACCCATCTGGTTTGTCGCCACGACAGTTTCAATTGGGAATTAATAAACTCAAGCAATACATAATCAGTAACGATTGTAAAAGCTTGGCCCTCTAAGTACATCTTCCACACCTTCAGAGCATGAATCATAGCTAAAAGCTCTTTTTCATGGATTGGGTAATTGATTTCAGCAGGCATCATTTTTTTCGACTCATACACCACGAGTTGCTCACCATTACCCTGGTCTTGACTTAATACAGCACTGATTGTGAAATCAGATGCATCAGTCGTGACCACAAACAGTTTCTTAGGATCAGGTATAGCTAATACCGGAGTACTCATAAGTACTTCTTTAAGTCTGTAGACTGCCTCACTCTGTTCGAGTCCCCATTCATATGGTTGATTTTTGTGAAAGAGATTTGTGAGAGGTGCAGCAAGTTTAGAGCTATCACATATGAATTTCCTATAAAAATTAATCAATCCTAAAAATAACCTAAGTTCATGAATATTTTTAGATACAAGCCAAGTTTTTATGGCTTCTAGCTTTTTCGGATCGATTGCAAGTCCCTTCGATGAAACAATATATCCTAAGAATTCTATGCTAGATTTCCAAATTCGCACTTCTTCATATTCCCGTATAATTGATGCTCCCGTAATTTTGCAAATACATGACTCATGTGCTGCACGTGCTCGTCCTGTGGTTTACTAAAAATTAATATATCATCAAGATAGACAATTACAAATTTGTTTAAGAAATCCTGAAATATATTATTCATTAGGTGCATAAAAGAAGCTAAGACATTCGTCAACCCAAATAGCATTGCAAGAAATTCGTAGTGACCATACTGTGTACGAAATGCAGTTTTTGAAATGTCTTCTTCCTTTATTCGTAACTAGTGATATCCTGATCATAGGTCAATTTTACTAAAATACCTAGCACCTGTAAGTTGATCTAGCAAGTCACCAATACGAGGAAGTAGGTATCGATTTTTAATTGTAATTTTATTTAACGCTCTGTAATCCACACACATACGAAGTGAACTGTTCTTTTTTGCTACAAATAGCACTGGGGCTTCGTAAGGTAACGAGCTAGAGAGAATTATTCACTTCTTAATATTTTATTCTAACTGTTTCTTTAATTCTCTTAATTCATAAAATAATAACCTATAGATAGGGCCAAATGGAGGCACCATATCTTTTTATAATCGAATTTTATGGTCAACATTTCGGTTTGGCAGCAATTCATTTGGTAAGTTATCAGGAAAAACATCCCAGTACTTGTTGACCACACTTCCTAGGAACTTAGATACTTTTATTTCTCTGTCATACTCCTCTTGTGATTCTGTTGCTGCTAGTACCACGAATAACTCCGCCTTCTGCTTCATATCCTTGACTATTTGCTGTCTTGCCTAAATTCGATCAATCAGATTGCTTTAAACGGACGGTATAGATAATGAATATCTACAATTTTTAAAATTTCAAGTATTGATAATCAATATTTATTTATTTTTTCATTTTTGACGTAGTATACATATGTCTAGTATTAAATTATTATTTTCTTTTGTAGTTGTTATCAGTTATTGGTGGTTGTGATTTCTCTAGAGCTTTTGATCGTCATTGGTGGTTGTGATTTTGTCAAGCTTTTTGGTTGTTGTTGGTGGTTGTAATTCACCAGGCTTTTGGCCGCCATTGGTGGTTGTAATTTCATCAGGGCTTTTGGTTGTCATTGGTGGTTGACTAGTGGTTGTGATTTCATGTTGTTTTGTGTGGTATGAAATATTTGTTATATATATATGAGGCAATTCATCATAGTTAAGGTTAGGTTTGTACGATATATAACTTGTCTTCTAGTAAAGTTCTTTTTGAAATTTGATTAGTTAAAATAGAAGTTTTTTCGCAGGCTGAAGGTTTGCAAACATATGTATAGACATTAATCACATAATTAAATATAACTTATGTATTAAAAAAAATTAATTATATTTATATAATTTATATAATGGGATTGTGTTTAATAAAATTATCCAGGATAGTATTTAGTAAACTTCTTTTTTTTTTTAATCTTATTTTTTAATTTTTTACAGTAATTAGTAAAACACAATACATACAAAAAACATGCACCATTTCAGCATTTTTAATCTGTATTTGAAATTAGTAAAATTCTTATAAAAATTTCGCTAAAATTTGTAGTACGAAAAAACACGTGAATTTTAAAACCCAGTCAATTGGCTTTGTAAAACAAATTAGAATTTATACTGTTAGGGAGCAGATTGTTGCTAAAGTGTATAATTCTCATAGTAAAAATCGATGGAAAATTATTACACGTACTTTCATATAATGGAAGTTTCTAACAATAAGTACCGGTAAAAATTATAGTTATGAAAAGAAAATTGCAAATACTTCGCTATACAAATTTTGTTATGTGATAGGAGCAAAAAAAAAAAATTTACTTAGTAGAATAAAAATTCTCATTATAAATGAGCCATATTCCAGCTAGTGATACAAATCGAAAATCGAATTAATCGATTAGTTGTAAAGTTGACAAATAATTGATTTGAATTTTACAGACCTAACTTCGTCGATTATATAAGATTATCAAACCGGCTGTTTTAATTGCTACCTTACGTGTATTTTACCAAGTTTCGTTTATTCAACTAATCGATTAGTTGAATTATGTATAATTCTTAAATCTATTCATAAAAATTAAGCCTAAATATATAATACTTAAACATGTGGATATATTTTTGTGTTCTTCAAATACAAACTTTAAGTTCAATCATTTAATGTAATAGACCGTCTATATCATGTGATTTAAGTCTTTTCTCTACAATAAATAAAATAAAATAAACAAAATAAGAAAATTCTAAATCTTGAGAAACTGTATGCACAAAATTTTATTTAAAATAAACAGGTTCTTCTGAATTGAAATCTTGATAAAGATTTGGACTTTTAATATCTTTGAGGGTTAGTCCTGCACGATTTTTTAATTTCTACTTTATAATAGTTTGAGTATAGTGAAATAGAATAATAAGAGTATAATATGTGTAAATAGTTAAGTTTTGTAAAGAAAACTTCAGTAAATTTAGCAAGAATATCTTTTAAGTATGGTATATAAAGCAATATAAGAAATATAATTAAATATATAAAAATTGATCAGGTTATGGTAATGAGAATTACCTGAACCGTGGCAAAAATGTATGTCAAGAAAAAATAAATTGTATTATTTTAATCCATTAACGAGAGAAAGTCTATGACAATCTCAATTTTGATTAAAACTGATAGTTTAAATTTTTATACATAAATAAATTTTTTTTGAAAATCAACTATTATTAATTCTGATATAGACTAACGGTTAGAGCAATGGAACTGAGAGTGGGAGCACAGCCTCCTGGTAAAGCTGCAGGTTCGACTCCGGCTGGTGGTTAATTGTGTGCCCGGTAAATAATTAACCCCAGTTGACATATCAGAACTTTCTTTTTAGATTAGCTTTTTCAAATAATTCTGCCGATATATATATATATTTTTTCGTTGGACATTTCCAACCGAAGAATTTGGTAAAAGACTTATGAATGAATCCTAAAATAGCCAATCTATTGGTCTACGCAAAATAGATTAATTGATAATCTGTTTCCGAATGAGAGAAAAATACATTACAGTATATAGTAAATCGTGACGCACATCACTATGAGTTTTACTATAGTCAAAAATGCTTTGTTTACATTAGTCAGGAAATCATTTTATGGCAATATCTCTGCATTTGCTAAAAAGATTTTAAGGATATTACTACATTAGAATCAGAAAATGATGCTCTACAAGTTTACTTAGAAATTGAAAATATATTTACTTAGTAGAAAAATGACTTCACTTTGTTGTGAAGTGGTATTTGTGGCTTAGCAATTTTATATAGTAAATCATATATAGATCTGCGCGTCGCAATTTAATATGTATGACTCACTCATTCTCATTTGGAAACGGATTATCAATTAAGATATTCTAATGAAGATGATCGAAAATGGTGGCGAAGATTGAATGGAAACATCCATGGAAAGTAATGAATTTAGAATGAATAATAGGAGAAGCTCACGAGAATTTAATAATAAAACTAGTGAAGGGCAGTTTTGGAAAATGGTGTTCCTCCAACTTAAACACGTACTCCAAATGATGTTACACTTGATACTGAACCAAATGTACTTTTACAGTATCAGATGAAGAAACCTGATGTACGGAAGACGATATGGTTGATGAGTGGTTGATGATGTACTTGCTGATACTACCAGAATTGCTTTTCCTATTTCGACGTTCAAGATCACCTAGTCCTACATTTCATCTTTTATCAAATGAAGGTATTATAAAACGACAAATTGCATCAATATGGAATCATATTACATCCAGTGTCGCCGGTGATGAGTTGTTTCAACAATTTGAACAAATAATAGTAGTAACAAAAGTTCATTCAAGAAAAAAAGAATTTTGAATTCAAGAAAAGAATTTGATCGAAGACGAGCTATTTTTGGTGGAAAAAGAATGTTTCGATACAAGGTGAATAACTTGAATTCCAAATCTAATTGTACAAGAATTGTTTGGTTGGGCCATAATCTATATAGTCAAACCTATAAATGCACAGACTCAGTGAACTAATTTTGTATTCGTTTAGACTATATATTATTTTCATAAAAAAATTATAAGAGCATTTTTTTTATCTTGATATATAGTTTTATAATTTTATTAAGAATTTTGTGTATCATTTTTAAATTAAAAAATTTACTACAAAAATTTCAATACGATTTGTCTCATTAATATTATTTAAATTTGTAATTTTTATCACAATCAATAATTATATCATCTAGTCAGTTTTTTAGTCGATGCCAACAAATGAATACTTCAAAATGAAAACAAGTAAACAAAAATTTTAAGTCTTCATTTGATCGAACTTAACCTCACGAAAAACTGACATCACGCACTTAATACTGTAATCAATGTTCTCAATAACAAAATATAGGTAACAATGCTGCGTACGTAAATACACATGCAATCAAAATGACAATGAAATAACAGAAAAAAATACCAAAATACACACTCACATTAAAAAAATTCAATATGTTAATCATACACTTCATAAATTACATAATATTACAATCCTTCAAGACCAAAAATTCTCTACAATCATATTACCTCAACCTTCTTTAATTGTCGATTAACTAAAGGCAAATCTTTGCGATCGACTACTATGACCAAATAATTTTATTTCATTCATTTACCTTATTTTATACACCTGATTTAATCCTTATAACTAAATTAGAATTTAAAGGGCATTTATTTTTGGTGCATCCTGCCCCCTTTTATGCTTCTCGAAATTTTACTAGAGTAACCCCTGTTGTGTTTTTAACAAAAAATGCTCTCTTGCGATGTTACTTTAATCGTTATTTTGTATTTGCTACTATAGGGTGCACCAGTGTGCACCCTGCACCAAAACTATTTTTCTTTATTTAAAATGCATAAATTCTAGTAAAAAAGCATTCTTTTGCACTTATATGTCCATCCTGATCTATGTTTGTTTTTACTTTTTGAACTTCTTTAATACTTTTGGTTTTTTTTCTTCTAATTTTTTGCTGGTATGATGAATAGATTATCATTGATTGTCAAAAAACCTAGCGAAAGAAACCAAAACGAAATAGTTTGTTGATCATCGTGATTTTATTATTTGCCGTTGTGAACTCAGCCACTTAACCGACGCAACAATGTCAGTATTATACAATAAATGCTTTCTTATTGGATGAAATTTCCGGTTTAACTTGCGATAGTAAAATTTAAAACTTTGCCGAGCGAAGCAAAACAAAATATATTAAATGTAAACCTGAGAAGCAGAAAGTTATTTGTGTTAGTTTATTTTCAAAAATTAGCCTTATGTATTTTGTGCTCTGTTTCATTAAAGAGAGAAAATTTTATACTGCTTCGCTTAATTTTCTAATTATTAGTTAGCTAACACTGGATAACAAAGCTGTCTGTATGTATGAATTTTGGTACCTATGCTTGTATTACATATATATTGTTATGAAATCTTTATTAAAACTTTAAGTTTGTATCATGATATTTTTATAAACTATTTTGAAAGAATAAGATTCGAAGAAATAAGCAAGGTCAAGGACTAAAAAAAAAAATCAATAGAAATACCGCTTTAAAGGATATTTTTGATTTCAACTAATTATGAATTATCAAATAATCAATAGTAAAACTCATAGTGCGTCACGATTTACTATATACTGTAATGTATTTTTCTCTCATTCGGAAACGGATTATCAATTAATCTATTTTGCGTGGACCAATAGATTGGCTATTTTAGAATTCATTCGTAAGTCTTTTACCAAATTCTTCGGTTGGAAATGTCCAACGAAAAAATATATATATATATCGGCAGATTTATTTGAAAAAGCTAATCTAAAAAGAAAGTTCTGATATGTAAACTGGAGTTAATTATTTACCGGGCACACAATTAATCACCAGCCGAAGTCGAACCTGCAGCTTTACCAGGAGGCTGTGCTCCCACTCTGAGTCCCATTGCTCTAACCGTTAGTCTATATCAGAATTAATAATAGTTGATTTTCAAAAAAAATTTATTTATATATAAAAATTTAAACTATCAGTTTTAATCAAAATCGAGATTGTCATAGACTTTCTCTCGTTAATGGATTAAAATAATACAATTTATTTTTTCTTGACATACATTTTTGCCACGGTTCAGGTAATTCTCATCACCATAACCTGATCAATTTTTATATATTTAATTATATTTCTTATATTGCTTTATATACCATACTTAAAAAATATTCTTGCTAAATTTACTAAAGTTTTCTTTACAAAACTTAACTATTTACACATATTATACTCTTATTATTCTATTTCACTATACTCAAACTATTATAAAGTAGAAATTAAAAAATCGTGCAGGACTAACCCTCAAAAATATTAAAAGTCCAAATCTTTATCAAGATTTCAATTCAGAAGAACCTGTTTATTTTAAATAAAATTTTGTGCTTACAGTTTCTCAAGATTCAGAATTTTCTTATTTTGTTTATTTTATTTATTGTAGAGAAAAGACTTAAATCACATGATATAGACGGTCTATTACGTTAAATGATTGAACTTAAAGTTTGTATTTGAAGAACACAAAAATATATCCACGTGTTTAAGTATTATGTATTTGGGCTTAATTTTTATGAATGAATTTAAGAATTATACATAATTCAACTAATCGATTACTGTAGTTGAATAAACGAAACTTGGTAAAATACACGTAAGGTAGCAATTAAAACAGCCGGTTTGATATTCTTATATGATCGACGAAGTTAGGTCTGTAAAATTCAAATCAATTAGTTGTCAACTTTACAACTAATCGATTAATTCGATTTTCGATTTGTATCACTAGCTAGAATATGGCTCATTTATAATGAAAATTTTTATTCTACTAAGTAAATTTTTTTTTTTTTGCTCCTATCACATAACAAAATTTGTATAGGGAAGTATTTGCAATTTTCTTTTCATAACTATAATTTTTACCGGTACTTATTGTCAGAAACTTCCGTTATATGAAAGTACGTGTAATAATTTTCCACCGATTTTTACTATGAGAATTATACACTTTAGCAACAATCTGCTCCCTAACAGTGTAAATTCTAATTTGTTTTACAAAGCCAATTGACTGGGTTTTAAAATTCACGTGTTTTTTCGTACTACGAATTTTCAGCGAAATTTTTATAAGAATTTTACCAATTTCAAATACAGATTAAAAATGCTGAAATGGTGCATGTTTTTTGTATGTATTGTGTTTTACTAATTACTGTAAAAAATTAAAAAATAAGATTAAAAAAAAAAAGAAGTTTACTAATTACTATCCTGGATGATTTGATTAAACACAATCCCATTATATAAATTATATAAATATAATTAATTTTTTTTAATACATATATTTAATTATGTGATTAATGTCTATACATATGTTCGCAAACCTTCAGCCTGCGAAAAAACTTCTATTTAACTAATTAAATTTCAAAAAGAACTTTACTAGAAGATAAGTTATGTATCGTACAAACCTAACCTTAACTATGACGAATTGCCTCATATATATATAACAAATATTTCATACCACACAAAACAACATGAAATCACAACCACTAGTCAACCACCAATGACGACCAAAAAGCCCTGGTGAAATTACAACCACCAATGGCGGCCAAAAGCCCTGGTGAATTACAACCACCAACAACAACCAAAAAGCTTGACAAATCACAACCACCAATGACGATCAAAAGCTCTAGAGAAATCACAACCACCAATAACTGATAACAACCACAAAAGAAAATAATAATTTAATACTAGACATATGTATACTATGTCAAAATGAAAAATAAATAAATATTGATCATCAATACTTGAAATTTTAAAAATTGTAGATATTCATTATCTATACCGTCCGTTTAAAGCAATCTGATTGGTCGAATTTAGGCAGCGTGATCAGGATCATTAGTTGATCATACACAAGAATTGCTGTAGTTTTCGAAGCTTCCTTTTGTACGGAGCTTGTAGCAAAGGATGTGATATTACTATTGATACTATGTAATAATATATAATATATAGTATTAGGAAAAAAAGTATATAACTTATCAAAACAAATAATAGAATAATTAATGCATACAAATTTGCTATTTCTTTCGCTTCTTCTTCGATTATCGAGACAGTGGTTCGCGTTGACGACGCAGCAGCAGCTACTGACCCTCCACGAACACGCCTTCGTTTGTTAGGTGGTTGTTGTCCACGTTGATACTGTTTTATAGACTCTATTTTATCAAAAATAAATAAATAAAATATATGTATTATATATAACCAACATTTATGATTACAATGTCTATCATACCTGATGATGTTGCCTTTTTATTACTACTTTCTGGACTATCCTCACTTTGAACAGAATCTTTCGATGAATTAAACAAATTTTCGCTTACTTTTGTAATATCACCTTTCCATTTAAAATAATTTTGCAGCAGTCGTCGTAATAAAGGCCCGCCCCGTCCTTGACCTTCTTCTAATCCTTTATGCATCGTAGAAAGATATTCGCGTAATTGAGAACATTCGCGCTCATTTTCAGCCATTATCAAAATAATATTATTCGATTCTTCTATATATTTTAATATTTGTACCATAAAATATATGTAAATAAAATTAACACATGTAAAAAAAAACAAAACCATCATCAGAAGGCGGAAGGCCTGATAACGACTCAATTTCGAGTTCTATTTCATTAACTATTTCGGCCAACAACCCCCATTTCGGCAATTCTTCCAATACTGGCACAATCCCTGGTGGATATCCTAATTTATCTGGTTTTTTGCCTTTTCTCTTATCATAGTCACCATTACCATCGTCATCATCGCATTCTACAATGTTCTTTTGAGTTTCTCTAAGATATACGCGACTTTTGGCCACCTATATAATAATAATATTATGCGACTGTGACTAAAAGGTTTAGATGCATCGAATTATGATATAAAGTTAAAATTTAAACACACAGAGAATATAGTGTTTCCAGCGTCCATAAATATCCATGGTGATTGTTGCTGCTGACTCAACATAGATGATGGCGTTTGACTCGCTAGTATGGTTTCCAAGAAACTATGAAAAGTCACGCAATCATAGCTCACCAGATATCTATTAAAAACATAAGATCACTAAAATGTATTTGCATATGGACATATAAAATCTTTTGATATGAACATACGTGAGTAACTTTCGTAACATTGTCAAATCGCCGATCAGCAACTTTGTCTTCTGCCCAACGCGATGCCACACTGGATCAAGTTGTTGCCTTATTATATGATCAAAAGATCTAAAAAAAGCTTGCTCTACAGTTAAATCCTCGATGTCTAACTAATACCGTATGATGCAACAATATAAATAAATGTGAAATTGTTGGCAACTACGGAATATACTCAATAAAATACCCAAGCAATATTTGTCTTTCTAAGTTCTGCTACACAAGCTTCGATACACTCAAGGATAGCTGATTGTATATCATTCATTGAATTAGACAGAGGTTGATATAATTCAATCACTTCAACCTTCCGTTCTTCAAGGCACTCGCGTATAGTCATATGAAATCTTTGAAAATAATAATAATTAATAAATCATTTTTATTTCTTTAAAAATATAAATGAAATAGCAAATAATATAATAATTCATAATAGATACCGGGGCCATAAGAACACTTTGCGTAATTGGAGATACTGTACAGTTGTTTGTAATGGTGAAAATCCAGTAAAGGATTCAGGTGAATCTGAAAACGCTTTAATAAATCCTTCCTAATAATAATAATAGTAACCGAAAATAAGCATGTACACATTGCGCTCATATAAAATATACATATGTACACATAAAAGATCACACGCCTGATTTTCCTCTTTATATACCCTCAATATGAATGCTTCTATTGACGTTTCATTTACCCTGACAAAATTTATACATTTAAAAGATGGGTTTCATGCTAAAACAGCTAAAATACCACTTTACATAAAACAAAGTTAAGTTTACTTCTCTGCATGGGTTTACTAATATTCCAGTAATAAGATACGAAGGAATTCGCTTTGTCAATAGGTCCACTATAAGAATTCGAGAGGTGATCGACCAGATACCACCTGAGAGATACAATTCAGATCTACTCTTTGAAATAATATAATAATATACATATTTTTTTTTTATTGTAAAACATTTTTGGTTAATTTACACAAAATCCTATCGCTATTTTTAAAATTTTACTAAATTTTGACAAACTGAAAGTGGTGCTTATTTGCGGGCAGTTCTAAGCATCTTTACTAATTTTCTAAATTTATAGGATAAAGGAACTAACCTCTCTTTGGCACCCATTTCATTATTCACAACCCTCAGGCCAGGTTTTCTAACGCCCATTTCTGCAAGTTCTTCTTTGATTATAATTTCTTCATTTGCGGGAGTATTTAACAAAATTACCAAATGGTTTGTATGAGAGTATATTTTAAGGAGTGCACATATTATGCTTCTTAAGCCTAAGCCACGACTAAGAATCAAGAAGCCATCTTCAGCTAAAATTTCATCTAATATTTCTTGTTGATATTGTAAAGGAAGGTTTGTCGTAACGGAAGTCATGAATGTCAACTATGATTAGATCGAATATAGTATGACAAAGTTAGATCGATCAACCGATTTTGCTTTAAGAAGGGTAGAGGGTATGATGATCAATTTCGTATATGGAAATGTGGTAATTTTTTTTGTGTAACGTATGTGGAAGATCGTAGAAAATCGAAGATCTAGAATTTTCTATGATAATCGATACTATCTATCTTTTTTTTTTGAATTAAATAGCGATATTTACATTTTATAAATCATATAACTAGTGAATTTTACAAATGCTAGAATTTTTACAAGCATTCTTGATTACATAGGTAAAAAAAAATTTTTTTTATTATAAATTTCACCATCATGTTTATCTTCGGAAATATTTCGCCAATAAGAAATAATTTCGTTAAAACGAAATAGCTTTGGTTCAACTAGTGATGCCACCGAAATTGATTTTTGAAAAAGGCCTATTTCGTCTTCATTAGAGAAAATTAAAATTTTTTATAAGGAAGAGCAAATAAAATTTATATAGATATGTTCCTTATAATTTCGTCTATTCAAAAAAAGTATCAAATAATTTCGTCTTTTAAGTAAAATAGGTCAAAAACAATTTCGTCTTCAAATTTTAATTTCGGGTTTTAGAACCCGAAATGCTTTCGTCCTCATGTATAGGTTCAACATAGTGATTTTGCATTGCAATCGGTTTCGCTCGCATCTTTTATTATTTTACGATATAACTCCTTATTCATTGTTCCCTCAATTCTACAATCATTTCCAACACGATACACACCTATATCCCCACCAAATCTTACTATTGGTTTTACATGCTGCGGTAATAAGGGCAATTTTTGATCTTTCTAACACAAATCTTTCTAACACAATTCTCTTCCATCTGTGCCAAAAATTTGAACTTCGATGCATCCGAAAAAATTGCTTTTCGCTAAATTTTCGACAGTCCAATGATATAAATTGTATTCGCTTGTTTTTGTCCCGTGGGTGAGTAGAGGTTTTTTCTTTATTCTAGAATTAATGCACGACGAACCATGCTTGTAGTTTATATATTTTTGGACAAATACATTATATGATTTGTGAACATAAATTATCGTGATCTAAAAAATTTTAAACAATAATTATGATAGTTCATCAGTGTTCTAAAATTCATTTAAAAGCTCAGCGAAAAAGATGAACCAACAAGAATTACAAATAAAAAAAAAAAATAAAAAAAAAAACTGAATAACGAATAGAAAGACAAAAAAACGGACTAGAAAACGAAGGTAGCATGCATATTACTCTTAGTAATAATAATGTCCAATACTATATGTTCTACCTGCGTCCTCTATCTCTGCTAAGCGAAAAATAAGAAGAACTTTGACAGATGCTTAGTAATAAATAAATGCCTTCTGTTTATCTCTTTCAACCCCGATTCCTATTTATAACAGTATCTATGAATATTAACCGTGTTAAAAAACTTACTGAACAGGTCTATATGCGACCTAAAGTAATTTCGAAATACAAAAATTTGCAAGACATTGTAAGATTTTTGATTCATAAAAATCACCAAATGCTTGAAACGCTTATAGAAATCTTTAAAAAATAGAAAGAAGACAATTACCTTATCAAAACATTCGTATACCAGTAAAATTCTTAAAAAATGAGTCAAAATATTGTCTCTTGGTGCTTCTCATTTATATATGTATATACGTGTCGTAAAGGGCAGATTTGGGTTTTCATACCATGGTTGGTTTTTTTACGAATATGGGAATATGATTGGGTAAGCTATTTATTCTAGTAGTCTGATAAAATAAATTACTACCTCAAAAATTTCAAAGGAACTTTCAGGGTAACCCAGAAAATTCCGGGTTCACCCAGAAAAGTTTTACTGCATATACAAGTTTTCCCTACTATAAATAGAGGTTTTAATTTACACACCACGAAATTTTGACAAGAGTTTATTGTAAACTTAAAAAGTTTTATCAGGGGCGTATTTAGGGTTCCAACATCCAATCCGGTTAACTGTCCAACCATCTATCGAAACGAAAAAAACGTCAACCGGATCGCAATTTTGACAAACCGGTTTAAATATGCCAAACGGATTAATATAACACAAACGGGTCACCCGTTGAAAAATGGGTAATCCGATTTTTTTATTATATCGACCTGCAACGATATTTCTCATTACGGCGCGCTTGTCAAATTTAACTAATTTTTTGTCCTCAAATTTAAGTTTTGGGACAAAATTATTTTTACAAATGAGCCGTAATATATAGGTAATTAGGTATCCGGGTCACCCGATTAGCATTACCTGATTACAATCGGGTGACCCGTTTTTAATCGGATAATCGGTTTTAGTTTCGGATAACCGTTTCCAATCAGTTTTCACCCGACAGGTCACGGTTGGAGATTTTCAATCCGGTTTGGAACCCTAGGCGTATTTCTTATAACATATGATTTTCACTTGTACCATGAAAATCATATGAAAAATAATCGACATACCCTCTACTCTTAAAATGCTGATTACCCTATATTGTAAAATCTTGATTTTTTTGGTTTTTTTCTTGATGATTTTCAAAATACTTGCAACATTTGATGGGATCTACTACCCTTGCGTTTTTAGATAACTTTTTTTTTATACTTGGAAATATCGATTTTACTTATTTACTATTCTTTATTAACTATTATCTATTCTGTAACGCCCACCTATCTACCCTACGAATCAATGCTCTATATATGCAGTACTAAAAAAAAATATTCATGTGACAATAACTTTGTTATACGTAGAAAAAATGTAATCTCACTCAATTTAGAATCAAACGGGGTGTGAATTCTCTGAGATTATCGCAAATCTCTTTCTAATTGGTTAATTTATTTAAAATACTATGTATTAAAATTTGAGACTTCGAAAAAATTGCATAACTTTTTATTCATAGTCTATCTGAAAATCTTTTTTTTTTTGATCATAGATCACGTAAAAAACATTGAATCACATCAGGGTCAGTGATTTTCTGTGTTGACAAAATCAAAATTATGTGGTGACAGAATTTAAATTATATAATGTGATGTGAACCATATTTGCCAAATTATGTGCGATTCTGCGGTATACTTGGCCAAATTATTTGGATTCTGTGGCATACTTACGAAATTATGTGTATATATATAACTAAAATTTGTCAAAACTTTCCGAACTCTGTTTCGAAAAAATTTTCATGACCTTGCTCGTAATTTGGGTTCATTCAAATTCTACGTCGGGAGATACCGGATCTGTTAGATTTTATATATCGACTTGCCAATAAATTGGCAAATTATGTGACAATTCTTATATAAATTGGCATATTATGTGCTATTCTGCGATGATAAACACCAAATTACATGATATAGGTGTATTTATATGAATTCTGTAGTATTATGTGAAACACATAAAATCACTGGCCCTGGATCACATGTTGTATTTGCCAAAGATCTAAAAGAATACAAGAATAGTTTCAGCATTTGTTTTCATGTTTCTAATTAACAAAACCTTAGTTTGGATGACATCAAAATAGTTTTTGTCAGGCTTAACTTCTACTAGTAACTTAGAAATATTCATTTATTTGGCTTGCTTGAAACTATCGTCCAGGTAACTTTTATTTATACACTTTAAAATATTTATTTTCATTATATTTAAATATATAAATTGACTATCTTTTACTTAGTATTGTTAACCAAATTATTTTATTTAATACTCATACTGTTCTTGTGTTAAGCTTATAGGAGTTAATTAGCCAAGAAAGTAAACTTAAATGTGATTTAAATCAAATACATGTACTGTAATATTGTTTAATCCAATATGATTAAAGGTTGTAATGTGTCTCTAATAAAAATAATAACAGAAAAATAGAATAGAATTATTGTTATAAAAGGCCGCATCAGGAAATTTTATATATAGATATTTTATATCGATTAAAAAATAACGATATCTATCGATTAACTGGCTAAAAATCGATATATATCTAAATTGATATATATCATTTTCTATATTAAATCGTTATATATCTACAAATTGATTATAATCGGAATTATTTAAAACAATATACCGTATAACGATTAACAGATCTTTAACGATTACACAGTATTTTGACCACAACGATATATCAGTCTATCGAGATGTCATACCTAAATTTTTTACTATATAAGTTTATATTAAAAACATATAAAATTACTATATAACTTTAAAACTAAGATTCTTTTGGATTTACAAACCAATTATTTTCAAATTTTGAGATTAAGTATATCAAGAATAGTAGAATAAAATCACTTAAAACAGGTTTTGAAATTCCTATAAAAATTGAAGATTTTACTAATAAAATTTTATGAAAAAGAAAAATTTGCTAAATTTGAAACTACTATTATTGTAAAATTTCATGCTAAACAAAGTTTTCTTAGATGACAAAATTGGTTGTCTTAATAAAAAAAAAAGTTTGCTATATACTAAAGGGGTTCTTCTAGACATCTCTAGCTAGAGATATATAACTTATATATCTCTGGCCTTTCAACCAATTAAAATTAAAAAAAGTCACGTGATCTCTATTTTTGTTGATCACTCGATCGTGTAAGAATGCCGGACAGGTCAACTACTTTTGTGTAACCCAGAATTAAACGATATCTTGAACATCAAAGAAAAATAAAAAATTTTAAACCTTTGGACGAAGTTATCTCCACAACTACCTGCTCTGACCAAACTCGGCGAAAAATTTTTTATTTGAATTCTATGGATCCATAGAATTCAAATAAAAAAATTTTCGTCGAGTTTAGTCAGGTGGTTGTGAAGATAACTTCACTCAAAGTTAGAGAAAAGTCAAAACGTCTATCAAAATAGAAGCTGTGCCGATTTTTTTAAAAAATTTGAGCAAAGATATCTCCGCAACCAAATGACTGAATTCGATGAAAATTTTTTTATTCGAATTCTATGGATCCATAGAATTCGAATAAAAAAATTTTCATTGAATTCGGTCAGTTGGTTGCGGAGATATCTTCGCTCAAATTTTTTAAAAAAATCGGCGCAGCTTCGATTTTGATAGATGTTTTGACTTTTCTCTAACTTTTAGCGAAAATATCTCCACAACCAACTGACCGAATTCGATGAAATTTTTTTTATTCGAATTCTATGGATCCATAGAATTCAAATAAAAAAATTTTTATCGAATTCGGTCAGTTGGTTGCGGAGATATCTTCACTCAAATTTTTTAAAAAAATCGGCACAGCTTCTATTTTGATAGACATTTTGACTTTTCTCTAACTTTGAGCGAAGTTATTTTTTTACTAAGTAAACCTTTCTTGCAGCTCTAACAAAAGTTGTAGAGCTTATTTTTGTGATTCTCATAATAGTAAGATTAGTAAAATTGGCCTAGTAGTTCTTGAAATATTTTAACTTTTATTCTTTTATATATATAAAAATTGCAAAAGAAATTTTATATATATAACAAAACAAAAGTTAAGATATCTCAAAAACTACCTGACCAATTTTACCAATCTTACTACCATTAGAGTCATAAAAATGAGCTTTACAACTTTAGTTAAAGTTTAAAGAAAGATTAACTTAGTAAAAAATAACTTTACTTTGAGGCAGCTACAGATTCTACTCTATTAATAATAGCTTATATAAGACTTAATCCCAGATTTTATTATGATCATACTGCCAATCTTATGTGAATTACTACTTAAATAAAAATAATCAACTCATCTCTCAAAAATAATTTAAATAACTGTTATCAATTTACAAAAAGATCTAACTGCTAAAATATATGCCATAGAAAATTCTAACATGTTTGATTTTCATATGTATACGTTGTACTCTACCCTTAAATTGACCAATCACATAAAAGATATCTAGGATCATAACCCGATATTCCTTATCCTTAATCTGATATGGATTACAGATCTATCCGTTTAAAATTAACGGATACAGATATCCGTATTCAATTCGTATTATCAGATCAATTCGAATTGCTCGAATTATAGATCAAAGCACTAGTTTTACCATTTTGATTAGAAGCTTTTAGGCAGGACCCCGAATAATCTATGTGAGGTCATAGTTGAAAAATAGCTAATGGAGGGCCGTTTTTTAAAAAAGGTTATATTTGAAAAGTAGGTATTGGAGAAAAAGGTTATATTTGAAAACGGGTAATGGGTAAAATGAGTATATTTGAAAGAATGGTAATGGGGTAGTTTTTATAAATGTTATATTTGAAATGTGCTAATGAAAAATTGGGCTATAATAGCAACCTGGCAGATAAAAAGAAGAGAGGGAAAAAGGAAGAGAGGGGTAAAAGGAAGAAAGGGGTAAAAGGGAGAGAAAGGTAAAAGGGAGAGAGGGGTAAAAGAGAGAGAGAGGTAAAAGGGAGAGAGAGGGGGTAAAAGGGAGAGAGGGGTAGAAGGGAGAAAGAAGTAAAGAGAAAGAGAGATAAACCTACTTTTTTTTTTTTTTTTTTTTTTTAAAAAACGTTCTTTTTTTTTTTTTTTAAAAAATGTTTTTTTTTTTTTTTTTTTTTAAAAAAAAAAAATATAGCTTATATTACCAAACCAAAACTGCTAACCAAAAAAATTTTTACTATGATGCTCAAATATAACCTCACATAGATTATTCGGGTCCTTTTTAGGCTCAATTGTATCCCTTAATTTGTAAAGGTTCACAGGCAAATTTGTATGTATAATTACTATAAATATATCTCTAATTTATTTTTTTAATCATTTAAAATATTTAAATAAAATTTGGTATTATAATATTTAAAAACAAAGGATTATATTTTTGAATTATTTAAATTTATATTATAAGACAAAAAGTTTATGTTGCTTATAAGCTGAAAATATTAAATTTTAAAAAAATTTTTTAACCAAAAAAATATTTTACAATATCTTGGTGAATTCTTTAAATATTGGTTTTAAAAATATAGTTTCTAATACAATATTATAGTTTATATAAAGGTAGTATAAAGGTTACAACTTTTATTATTTCACTTTAAATAATTTACTTGTAAAAATTAAAACTTGTATTAGAAGTGAAACTTTTTTTTATAGACAGAAACATATAAAATTTGTGAAAATCTAAAGAAAATTTCTATAGTAAAAGTTTCAAAACAAAAACTTTAAACTTTTATTACACCAAAGTTTTTTAATACAGTCATACTTCTGTATAATCATCCTATTTGGCTAGCATTTTTTGGTGATTATATAGAGGTGTGCTTAAATAGAATTATCTTTTTACAATTACACAATATAAAAAATATATTTAATGTGATCTTAAAGAGGTACTTAGTGCTCCTACAAATCAACTTGAACTAGATTTTAGTCAAGTCTAAGTCTGGTCTGATTTTTGGACTTTTATATTCAGACTTTAGTCAAGTTCAAATATATTTTTTGGTGCTGGACAAGTTTACTTAGTACATTTTGTTATGAATTATAAGATTTTATAGAATTTTATTAATAAAATTCTATAAAATCTTATAATTCACAAATTTTTATTAATTAATTTTAACAAAATGCATTAAGAAACTTGTTCAGCATCTAAGAATGTATTAAAATGGCTGTTTTGTTTTTATTTTACTTGAAATTTAAATATTTAATGCATAATTTTGAATTTTTGATCAAAAAAAACAAATTTTAATATATTATCTCTAAATTTCAAGTATAATAAAAACTACACTGCCAATGAACCCCTCAGTAGTTTACCGAAATCCAAGATCTCATCTCAAACAACTCTAATCCCACAACACAATACATAAACCCAAACCTCTTCACCTTAACAAAATGGGGACTGAAAAAACCCCATGGGTAATTACTTCTGACCTAACGATTGGGAAAATTAGTCGTACTTAGAGCTTCAAATTTATATTCGTTATTCGAATAATATTCGTATTCGGCAAATATTCGAATAAAGTTTTCTAAATATTTATTCGATGAATAATTCGAATAATTAATTATATTCGAATAATTAATTATATTCGAATAATTAATTATATTCGAATAATTAATTATATTCGAATAATTAATTATATTCGAATAATT